>JALPQI010012889.1:0-31954 GCA_025490895.1 Thaumatotibia leucotreta | reverse complement strand
ATAGATTTCTTGTTCAATCAAAGTTCAATTCAAATTCTTCTGAATTAATTCTCCTGAATCAAAAACCCTACAATTGTTCTCACAAAACAGAAATTGTGTAGAACATATAAATAACAGCCAACATTCGTAATACGGACATATACCTACAACGACGAGATGAATGCTCGGCACTTACAAGGGACCACATCACTTTTCCCAATGATGCGTCGCTGCCTAATATGTGAGCAGCAACATGATTTAATACAGGAAATTGAATTTAGGCTTGTGTACAGATAAGAGACAGTTTTTTTTCTTAACCGTTGATTAACTATATGTTTTTATAAAGCAAAACCCCCGTTTTCCATTTCTCATTAATTTATGATCTACTTTACTCTGGCTACGGAATTACTTTGAATTAAATAAAACAACAAGTTTTAAAGTATTAAAAAATAATCAACTAATCTACAATTAAATCTTCTCTGTTTCAATCATCTGTCAAAAGTCACTACACACTACATATTTCCTGCTGAAATATTACCTAGGTACTTATATTTGAAATTTTGCACTCAAAATAATTTTTCCGGTTGGAGGGCCCGCGCAGCTAGTATTTGCTCAGTTTATTTTTCTCCCAGTACGAGAGCCCTCTAGTCGAACACACAGCGTATTCTGCGTTGAAGTGAGCCGCCCGAGCCTCGCTGCGCAACTTCTCTAACCAAAGCAAAACTAATATAAAAACTACGTGTCTGCAGCGTACCTGCTTCTTATTCATTCGTGATCCATTACCGCGTAATAAGATATTTTTATCGCCTTGAATACTTTCAAACTACTCACACCTTTCTAAAAATGCTGGCTTAAAATATTACTGAGATAATTAATCGGTATAAAAATGGAGAGAATCTTAAATAGACGTAGGATGTTTTTTCCGTCATAAAAATCACCATGAGGCATAGCCGTCTCCGCCAGTAAAAGCGGAAAGTGCCTGGATCCCTGTAATTAGACGCGGCGAAGATTTATGTAACGAAATTTTCCAAATTCTTCGTATTTTTTGGCAGCGACACGTGCTTCTTTGATCTCGACTTATTAAAAATATTTTCTGTGCGTTTTGGAAAATCTTGAGGGTGCTGTATAGATTAAAAATAAGTAGAGCTCGTGATTTAAGTTGCACGTCGAAAAAGGAAAGGTAATAATGGTGTAAGGTTGTGTTTATTTGGGTCCGCTTTATTTCCACCGTTCTCTGGGGGCTGCTCGCTTCATGTATCACTGCAGACGTCAGCCTCGGGTTAATTGTCTACGTGCGTTTTCAGCTGAATTCGTCACGTCCTTTCGTTCACGTTGCCTCCGCATTTAACTCCGATATCGGATTGACATACATAATCTCTTATGTATTACTTTTCTTGCGTACAAAGCTCTTTTGGAAAATATGAGGCTAATTAGCTCGTTCACTGACTGCAGTATTAGTAACCAACTACTTACTTAATATAATTCAATATCTCATGAGCGTTAAAAACAATACTTGATAAGCGTAGTGGTAAGCATAAACCGTAAATTGAACGCCTGTAACTCCAAATATGTCACAGCCGCGTTGCCGACTCTTGAAAACCTGCAAGGTTCATTGTATCGACAGCAAAATGGAAAAGAGTACCTGCCAGTTCTAACGATCTCCCATAACTGACACAGCATCCATATTCTCATTGATCGCCAGCCGCCTTACAAAAAAGCATAATAGGCTAGTATGGAGTCTAATGCTATTTAAACTGTGGTTTTCTGTAAGAGGTAAAGGGTAAACTGACGAAAAAAGTTTTTGACATAGTGTGACGCCAAAAGTAATACGAGAGGCGTAGAAATAAAACATATTGAAACTGTTACCCTGATCCGGGTTTTAATGAAAAATCAATTTTATGAGAGAATACAAGTTAAGGTGTCCCTTGTGTTACAATTTTTGAAATTTATAATGCATACCCCCAACATCCCTTCTTTTAGGTCAAGCACTCTGAAACAAAAAAATATGCTCGTTCCTGTAACAGGAACCCGTGCCGATTTTCAACTGAAATTCCCATAAAAGTTACTCTGAGAAAATTTTGTCACACAGTATTAAGTAGAAAATTATGTATTGTATTTCTGTTCTCATCAAGTTCTTTTTATGAAAGAATGTTTATAAAGCAGTAATATGAGTTAATGTCATGAAAAAAATATTAAAAATTGATCATTTTCATACATTGTGTAAGAAATGGCACAAAAGTCGGCACGGGTTGCAGTTACGGGAATGAACTAAAATTTATTTTTTAGTACAGTTGGTGTATTTTTTAGGCTCTAGTGCGAGAAGTGGGTCATTTTACGTCAGGTCCAAAACTTCGGAGGGCGATCTGTACTAAAAAACGTCGTACGAGATACGTGCAAAAACGAAATTCGTAACTCGGTATCGATTTAAAACATCGCCACTCGTTTCCAATTTCATGTTTTTCGTACTTGTGTCGTAATGTACTATTCTGAGTGTTTTGAGGCAAAATAAACCAATTTAGGGGGTAAGCGTTATTAATTTCTGACAATCGTCAAATAAGGGACACCCTAATACTCGTAATATGCAGAAATAGAAATAGGACTCCTACAGTTTACAGTGTATATAATATATATAAATGTAAGGGCAATACGATATAGCCGGCCTACTTGTAGATCTTGAGAGGGCACTAAAATGTTTCGTTAATAATATTAGATATGTTATATTTAAATGCAGATGATATTTCCGACTTCTCATGCCTACGTCTGCGGAAAACCAATCTCGCTGGATCCATTAACCAAATAGAAAGAGGGGCGGTGGGTCAACCGTGAGGCCCTTTAAGCTACATTTTACGAGTATCTTAACAATTCGAGCGTTTCAGATGTGTTATTGAAAAAACTATTTTTTTATTATTCGAATAAATTTAAGATTGCCAGAAGACGAAGGACGCCTTTGTCTCTAAGTTCAGAACATATTCTGACAAGATGGCTAATAAACTGGACGTTCTATTAGTAACATATTCTTAAAATATTTGGCACATACTTATATGTTTAAAAAATAAACAAACATTTATTTTTGACATGTAATAAATATTTGGATGGAGTGCCTACTACTAAATAAAAAGACAAGATGGAACAATCTCGCTTGATGTTTTATTAACATGCGCAGCCTTTTCCGCCTGCTTGTGTCTCAGGCTGACTTGACAGACAGTCAGACTGTCGTAAAATATAAACATCAAGTATAGTAGAAGAAAGCTCTTTTCCTAAAAATATTATTCAATATACAATTAAATTTAATAGTGTCTGTTCGTTTTTTATCCGAATATTACTGGAAGTATCATCTTTTGAGCTCAGCAACTAGAAGGAACTAAAATGAAATTTCACAATTTATTAATTCAATATTGTATTCATTCCTAGTCATACAAAGTGTAATATTGTCTTCTTTATTTAATCTTTCTCTTGTCTTTATTGTTAACACTTATGCTTAATTAATATGAAAAACTTCAAATAAACGTTCACTAAAATTATACACTAAAATAAAATTACTTAATCGAAATAGAAAAACCAAAAATACATTAAACATAAATATTTACCAAAAAACCGTTATTTAAAGAATAGGTACCCAGCTGAGCACGTCTTAGGTATTTACGTATTTTTTCGACCACAACGTTATTCAAATACCTACAAACATTTGATATTCATTGACAAAAATATTACGTGAATGTATTGAACGTCCTAACTGTCAATCTGCGCAAAGACAAAACTACCGAATGTAAAATATTGAATGGAATATACATAACAAGACCAGCAACTACGAAAAAGAGATACGAAATGCTCCCAAAAGCAAAGCACTGTAGTTTGGTTTTGAGTTCGTATGAAAATATGTATTATTTTTATATTATAGCGTTCAAAAACATTGCAAATTACAAGAATACTATAATAATAGTGATTTTTGCAGTTCCTTCCCATAATCTCTTATACATGTAAAATTTATTCTCCTTTATAATATTAAATTTAAATGAGAATATATTTTGATTCTGAAAAATAAAAACTTGACCATTCTCTGATCTACGTTATATTTCAATATGTGGAATCGAATAGTCGGTACCATTTACATTAATTAACTATACGTAAGTTATCTACAAAGTAAAAGTATTAAAGTAGAATTAAAAACTATGAACAAAAACTATTAGATAAAAAAATAAATATAAGGAAACTACAAATTAAAAACTTCTCCCAAGTCGCTGCCAATCATCATCATCATCATCATATCAGCCGAAAGACGTCCACTGCTGAACATAGGCCTCCCCTAAAGATTGCCACAATGACCGGTCCTGCGCCACCCGCATCCAGCGGACTCCTGCGACCTTCACCAGGTCATCGGTCCACCTTGTGGGGGGCCTACCCACGCTACGTCTTCCGGTACGTGGCCGCCACTCAAGAACCTTCCCGCCCCAACGGCCATCGGTTCTACGCGCAATGTGCCCCGCTCACTGCCACTTCAGTTTAGCGATTCGGAGAGCTATTTCGGTTACTTTGGTTCTGCTGCGGATGGTCTCATTTTTAATCCGATCACGCAGAGAGACTCCTAGCATAGCCCTCTCCATTATGAATACATTTGTCACCACCCCAACTCTTCCCGTGGGTGTCGTAGGAGTCGACTAAGGGACTGAAGTGTTACTGATCATACGCTTGACCCGGGTATGTCTGAAAACTACGACCAAGACCACCGGGGGATGGGCAGCAGCATCCCTAAAGTGCGGTGGAGACACTGCGATCGCCAACCCGCATGCCAAGCGTGGCGATTATGGCAATTACCCCCCATGAGTCACGCTGCCAATGCAATATTAAAATTGTAATAAAATTACAAAACAAGTAGGATACATTATACATACATATGATATGACACCCAACCTTTTTACGATAGCTTTAGCTGTTATTGTTTAGCAGGATTACGGTGAATATTGCGGTGCCGAGACCGTGTGCATACAATATCTTGTGCCACGTCACTAACGCCTTAAGCGCCTCCCTGAATGCAGAACAACACGTATTTACTTCTTCATTGAGACCTGTTTCAGCTTCACACCACCACGAAAAAGGAACGTATTATTTGGATGTCTCTTGTAACGTTTCGCGTGTTGTACGTTCCATCCGCGCCGGTTATTTATGTCCTCCGCGCAATAAACAGCTCAACGCCGACAAATAAAATGTGGGTAAACCTATCTCTTATTTACTTACAAGAGAGAGAAACAAATTAGAAAAATGAATAATAACCATTACAATACCTACGATACCTGAAAGCATTTGTAATTAATATTGTTGAAAAATTATTTGCACTTACATTTGAACATTGCAAGATTTTATATTTGTGAGATTATATGGATTTCGAGATTGGATGAGTATAACGACGGGTTTGTGGCAGCTGTCTATTCCACTGGGTCAAAGTTCTTTAAGACCCAGCGGAAGAAAGGCAATAAGAGGCTCTCTGATCCAACTCTAAAGCTCATGAAGGAAAGGAGTGAAATGGTTCTACAATCCCCAGAAGATGCCGCATCATATCGCCGGCTCAATAGACAAATCTCCAAGTCGATCACCCGCGACATACGCCAATTTAATACCAACCGTATTAAAGAGGCTATTGACCGGAACAAAGGCTCTAAAGTTTTTGCTAGAGATTTGTCTATTGGTCAGAGCTGGCTTGCGAAGCTGAAGACTGGGGACGGTAGGATCGTTTCATCCAAACCTGAGCTTTTGAGTGAGATAGAGAGCTTTTACGGACAGCTGTACACATCAACACGAAGACCCATCTCCAATTTAGCTAACGACCCACGAGCTAAATTGACTCGACACCATACCGAAGATATACCGGACGTCAGCCTGTACGAGATTAGGATGGCTCTCAAACAACTCAAAAACAATAAGGCACCAGGCGATGACGGAATAACAGCCGAACTCCTGAAGGCGGGTGGGAAACCAGTCCTTAGGGCCCTTCAAAAGCTGTTTAATTCCGCCATCTTTAGAGGCAAAACGCCAAAGGCATGGAACAGAGGTGTGGTGGTGTTGTTCTTCAAAAAGGGTGACAACACCCTGTTAAAGAATTACAGACCCATCACGCTTCTGAGCCATGTCTATAAGTTGTTTTCGAGAGTCATCACAAACCGTCTCACACGCAGGCTCGACGACTTCCAGCCTCCTGAACAAGCCGGATTCAGAGAAGGCTTCAGCACCGTAGACCACATACACACGCTCCGTCAAGTTATACAGAAGACCGAAGAGTATAACTTGCCCCTCTGCTTAGCGTTTGTGGACTACGAAAAGGCCTTTGATTCGATCGAGACGTGGGCTGTACTACAGTCTCTCCAGCGGTGCCAAGTAGACTACCGGTACATCGCAGTGTTGAAGTGCCTGTACGAAAACGCCAATATGTCAGTTCGCCTCCAGGACCGGAGCTCGAAACCAATTCCATTGCAGCGAGGAGTAAGACAAGGAGATGTTATCTCTCCTAAATTGTTCACCGCTGCACTGGAAGATGTTTTCAAGGTTCTGGACTGGAGGGGATTTGGCATTAACATCAATGGCGAGTACATCACTCACCTTCGGTTTGCCGACGATATAGTGGTCATGGCTGAGACCATGGAGGACTTAAGTACTATGCTCGATGATCTCAGTAGAGTCTCTGAAGATGTTGGTCTTAAGATGAACATGGACAAAACGAAGATCATGTCGAACGTCCATGTGATACCAACTCCAGTGAAAGTTAGAAACTCTACACTCGAAGTTGTTGACGAATATGTATACCTGGGACAAACAGTCCAGCTGGGTAAGTCCAACTTCGAGAAGGAGATCAATCGTCGAATCAGACTGGGTTGGGCGGCGTTCGGGAGACTACGCAATATCTTCTCGTCCAATATACCGCAGTGTCTCAAGTCGAAAGTCTTCGACCAGTGTGTGTTGCCAGTGATTACTTACGGATCTGAAACGTGGTCGTTCACTATGGGACTCATTAGGAGGCTCAGAGTCACTCAACGAGCGATGGAGAGGGCAATGCTCGGGGTTTCTCTGCGAGATCGCATCAGGAATGACGAGATCCGCAGAAGAACGAAAGTGACTGACGTAGCCCGAAGAATCGCCAGGTTGAAGTGGCAGTGGGCTGGCCATATTGCCCGGAGGACCGATGACCGGTGGGGTCGGCGTGTTCTCGAGTGGCGACCACGCACTGGACGGCGCAGCGTGGGAAGGCCCCCCACAAGATGGAGCGACGACCTGGTAAAGGTTGCGGGTGTCCAATGGATGCGGACAGCTCACGACCGATCTTTGTGGAACTCTCTGGGGGAGGCCTATGTCCAGCAGTGGACGTCAATTGGCTGATGATGATGATGATGATGAGATTATAAAAAAAATTATAAGTATATTGAGTTTTCGCAACGAAATATTCTTTCTTCGTATCATGTTCTTTTTTAAATTCATTAATGGTTTTTAATTATTTATTCACGAAATGTAAGTTTATAAAAGAACAAAAAGATTAGAACGGATTGTAATAATAAGTAATGTACTCGTCGAACAAATGTAGGTTTTGTAGATACAGCATATAAAAACACAAATGTTTAGCCAATACATACATAACAAGAACAAATACATTACTAATATGTAATTGTCACTAAAGAACAAATATATTGAACATATTGCGAAAACACAAATCAAATTATTTATTAACTAAATATTTTGATTTGTACTTTTAATTTTTCTCCAGTAGTCACACTACTTAATACTATATAAATTATAAATATTAGATGTCATATACCAAAGAAAAACGACCAAGATCACCTATGTCCGAGGTGGGGACATAGGTGATCTTGGTCGTTTTTGTTTGGTATATGACATCTAATATTTATAATGAACAAATATATTTTTTCTTTCAAAACTTGTCGTTTAAAATGGTCAAAGGTGAAATATTGAAATATAATTGCATGCAGCCTGGCCCCAGCGGCGGTGCGGCAACGTGTTATTATGGAAATGGTTTTCATGCCCGATCCTATTGTCCAATCGCTTACCGAGTGCAGGCGGCCAGTCCACTTAGGGAAACCAATATAAAATCAAAATATTGACATTCGTAATAGCTATGCGTTAACGGAGATCACGATTACTGGCTAACTTTGCACAATCACTCGCTCATTGCCGACGTGCGAAGCGAGTAGCAACACTGAATCGCGGGTCAGCGTTCTTTGTTTCAATGCAAGTGCTGTTCAATTTTGTGTACGAACTGCTTAAATGCCATTCTGAATCCATTGCTTACGAAAGCTCACTTTTGTGGCATTTTCCTTTTACCGTTACATTTTCTGTAATAGCTTTTAATGAAATTCCGACTTGGAATTTTCAACTCATTTCTAAATGCCTTCTATTAGTAGAATTTTATGATACCTTAGCTTCCATGCGATTTTTTATATAATATAGCCCACCAATATTCTTTTCTCAATTCTGCTATTCAGTAAATATCAGAGAATATTGTTAGAAATATTCTATTTCTGCAAGGGAAAGGAAGAAAGAGGCCAATAAAATTCTGTTGGAAGCAACAGCTATCGCTCAGTGAAGCGGCCATCTGCATTTTATACTTTCGACGCCATCAACGCTTGTGCACTGTGTTTCTTTACTTTGTACGTTCGTTCAGTTCATACGATCGGTGCCGTGCCGTCACATTGTTTATTTAGGAGATCCAAAGTGCTGGTAGTGCTGAATAATAAACACTATCTTTAAGCGTTTTTATAATCATGTGACATTGCTGGGTTAGCGTACATTTACAGCACTACGTTACAAATAAAATATCCAGAACATAAACAAAATCATAAGATAATACAAATAAACATATAATATAACAGAAGACTGCTTAGCACTGAAAGAACTTCTTATCAGAAAAAATTGCAACAATAAATACTAACCCCCTTAATTCATAAACGTTTGCTAACTTAACAAGCTGCGCTAATAATTGTTTGTCCCTTTTGCTCTTATGGACACATTGTAAAGGCCGAAGGGGACAAACAATTATTAGCAGCTTGTTACGTTAATAAGGGGGTAAATATTTGCCTTCTTTTTTAAAGCAAGTCTGCCTTGAAAAACCTATCAAGTATACATTCATTACAATAAATAAAACCTATGCAATCCACACCATCAACATCCAAATACTAACGTAACTTCGACGAGAAGCAATCTAACGAGAATACAACGGAATGTACATACAACGGTCTGCCGGCGTGGGCCCTATGTAATTTAAAGAACAAACAAGCCTCCACCGGGTTTACTTCGGCTGCAGCAACAAACTTGATTTGCTACGCTTTAACTCGTTCAATTGTCCTCCACCATCAAGATCGAAGCCCTACCTTAACTTGTATTTAGTCTTCCTGATTGGAAGTCCTATCGAGTGCGTGACTTGATCAGAGATGTCTACGCACTAAAAGTAAGCCTGTGGTGTTTTGATTGGGATTTTCACATCCATAGCAAGAACGGGCTAGCTTGTAGCTATATGAGATTCCGAGGCACAAAAAAAGCGTTAGCTCCATAGATGAAGATGGCTTCAAGCGGAGCGTTATCGAGCCCAGTTAATCCTGTCTTTCGGATTATTGAATAAATTTTCCTTTCTAACGTACTTTTGCCATTTACTTTGAAGATACTGATTCAATGTATTGGAAAAAATCGGGGCATTACGGTGTTTAAAAATGTATTGACTCGATTCATTTTATCGTTCTGACTTGATGTAAATATGCGAGGCGTTGGATTAAGACTTAATGTCAACAAGCCATGTTAAAGGATTTAAGGGACATTTAATACAATGGTTAATCTTATTGTTGTGCGACTAGAGAAGCCTATTATACGGGGAGGGTTGGGTCGGCTAATGCGGTGCGATGTTATTGTTATGATCGCATAAAGCGAGGCGGTGTCTGTAGGGCGCAGGTGTCGCTAACTACCCCCGCTAGTGAAAACTGCCGGTGAGTTCTCTATTCGACATGTGCGCGTTCCTGCTGTTGTACGTATAATGTTAATTGCTAGTCGTACCGGATTTCACTTTGTTTATAGATCCAGCATAATGCAACGGCAAAGAGAATCGACTGTGGGCACGAGCACTATTTAGAGATAGGTTCCATTTTTTTTTAAACAATGTATTAAAAATACATTAACATCCAACGATTCGACGATGGAATAGCCAAAATGAGTCACGAAAAGTAATTAAAAAACTTATAACCTGCCAATATTAACTACAATATAGGTTAGTAAGTAGACTAACGGCCTGTTTCACAATTCCCTGGTAAATCTATCCGTCGGGATAAAATTATCACTATAGTCTTTTCCCCGAGCATATAAAAATGACAGCTAACATTAATCTGACACATATATTTTATTCGGGGATGGTGAAACAACAGGGTCGCGTTTTGTAAAGTTACATTTTACAATTTCGCTGTTTGCCTCTCTAACGCATATAACGAAAGACAACATTTTAACTTTATAAAACGCGACCCAGGTCCAGAAATATATCGGCATAAGCCACTTTATAGTCGGCTACGAACGCATTATAAATACCTATGTGAGCTAGTTATAGTAAATGATTGAAGTGATTACAATTGCAGTTTAAAGTTTACTTCTTCTTTTTTAAAGTAGACGCTTGAGCATTGGCATCTCCTCTGAGAGCTTTCGTTAAACGGTTCAACGATTTCGAGAGCTTGAGTTTCTGCGGGGCGAAAGCAAAGGCGCGGACAACTATCAGTAGAATTCACGCTCGTTTATATAATTCCATTTTGACACGTTAATATTAAGGTCTCAATTTGAGTTTCAACAGATAGCTAATAAGATTTTTTTTGCAGTGATTGTACTCGCTTTAATTTATCAGTACCTGCACTTTTCCAACTTAAACATAATATATAAAATTTAACAGGAAAGCAATACTTTTAATACTTACATAAAAGTATGACAAAAAATCGCTTGGAAAAAACTCCATTTACCTAAGTTATTTCCTTCGAGATATGTATATGTCGCAGTAAGATAGATAAAGCCGTTATGATAAAGTTATAACCCTAGGGATATAATACAAAAATTCATTTTATTACATATAACTTAAATATTCAAGGAAACATATCTGCAACACAGGCTTCGTCAGAGGGCAACAAACGCAAAATAAATCGGCAACAGGCTTCGTCTCATACACATCAATGATGGGATCCGCAACAAGCTTCGTCATATTACCTACATGCTATCACAACAGGACTTAGCTGAAGAAATCATCCCGAAACGTACCCGGCCCAAAAGTCCCCATTATACCGGCCGCGTTGCCGCGTTGAATGGCCAACGAAATCTGTTGGACCAGGTACGATCCGGAACGAGGATCACACCCCCTATCCTTCAGCCGTCGACCCACATCCCCAATGAATTTCTTTGCCTCCACAGCCCAAGGTCCCGCAGTTTCTACCGCCACCGGCACAAAGTCGTACGTCGGCTCCAAGGCAGAGTATTTAGTATGCTTTAGTTTGGCCGCATTCTCCGCTGCCGATCCTGCAGATCTAATAGTGTGACTCAAGTGAGACGCTGCAAACGTACTGACGCACGTTGCGTCCCACAAGAGGCACCTACCCTTCTGCCATGGAACCAACGTGAGACCATCAGGCCTCTTTCCATCCGTCCGGCTCAACCCTGGAGGCTCCAGAACGCAGGGCACGCCAGCCGACACCAAAGCCCTGCGAATCAAATCATTGATGGCATGATGCCTTGAAAACCGCCCCGCACACTTCAGACAACTAAGGCCATGGTGTCCATCCTCCTCAACCATGGCCCCACAGATGCAACGATGCGCTTCGCACACCTTGCACCCCAACCGCAAAGCGACGGCAATTCTCATGGAATCGTTGTCCAATAAAGTGCCCAACGACGGGGAAGGCAGCGCATGCAGCCATGCCCCCGACTCGACTCTCGACGCAGCCTTGAGACGTGCCAAGTTCGATCCTACCGCACCCTCCAAACAACTGACAAAGGTCCTCTTACATAAAATATCGTCCCACCCCCTCTGAACGGTAGGGTTGTCTGGTCGCTCATCGCCATTGCACAAGGACGTCCATTTGGCAAGTGCCTCCGCAACAAACGGTACCTGAGTAACGCCACCATCAACTGATAAAATTCGAGCGACGAGAGATATAATTATATGTCGTAACATAGCTATACGGAAGTAATTTTTGCTATCTTACGATAATACGTCTTTGGTTTAGTTACTGATATTGTTTTATGAATGGATTCAGTTTAGTAAAATATCTTAGTAGGAATATAACTTTTTTTTAAATTAGTTTTTTTTTTTATAACACTATAACACATTTCTAGTTCAGTATAATGATTACTGGATATTACTAAACAGTACAACAACTAATTACAACCAACAAAGTTGGTTATATATTTAAATATATTTAAAAAAACGAATAGGTAGGTACACATACTGTTTTTTCATTCTCTGATAGATGTTTAGTCGCATACCGTATTCTAATTATACATATATCTATAAATTACTGTCTTCTTAGGAACATGTTTACAATACGCATTATATGGCAATAACTATATCCCTAGGGATATACATACGGTACCCTAGACTGAATATGACCTGACATGTTGCGGGCTTATTTTTTAAATAATGTTTTTTCCATTTTATTCAATGGAGATTTGTATATAATGTAAAATCCAAATATTATAATTCCTTTTCTCTGGCTTGGTTCCGCAAGGTTCTCAAATATTTTTTACACTTTACGTTCCGTGGAGAAACTTAGTTATTATAAAATGTCTGATTCATCGTAATTGGGTTAAGTAGGTATGTCTTACATTTCTTTGTCTTACGCTTATTATTCAAATTAATATTTATGATGAACGAATATTGTATTTTAAATAAAAACTTTGATAAAAACGACTCTTTCATAATGCTGCTTATTATCGTAATTTTATTCCAAACTCGGTTTCAGTTGTTTTATCCCAGTTAAAGAACAACAGAGCTAAGTTTTGACATTTATATTCTGCGTCTGCTTACTGAATTCAGTTAAGCCACGCTCGGCGAGGTGCCGCTTTCCAGTTACCCGCAAGCTGCTGCACAGATTTGTCTCCGTACTAACGCAATGTTGACGCCACAACTTGTAGTTGCGCTCAAAGATAAACGTCTCATCTTATTTCTGACAGTCACATTAAAAATATTACTGTGTATTCTGACCTCGCGTAACAAAATGTAGCAAAAGTATGCAATTGTTTTTAAATTTACGGATGTCAATTTAATTGTGTCAAAGGAATTAGAGATGTTTCTCGATGCAAATTCGGCATTCAGTTTTACTAAAGAGCAGTGGTAAAACAAAGGAAACTCTGTATTTGTACAGAAGCGTTTATTTACAAGGAAATGGGAGGTATATTGTATTTCACTGGTTACAAGAGCAGGAAAATCCTTTAATCCTTGTAGATAAAATCGTGTAAAAGGTTGTTGCTTAAAATCGTACTCATGTCTGACGTAAATCTGACCTACTACGAGTATTTCTTAACGTGTTTGGTTGTCCGTCCGTCCACTGGTCGGACTGGAGGTTTATAATTTGTACTGTACTAAAAAGTGATCTGTTATCTGGCAAAAAATTGTCAGTAAGATTGATAAACACAGAAAAATAAAAAAGTCAATGTGAAACAATTTTCAGCTTGTGGGGGCCTACTCACGCTGCGCTTTCCGGTACGTGGTGGAAATCTCAGAAAGAGACTCGTAGCATAACCCAGTCCATTGCACTTTGGGTGACTGTGAGCCTTCTTATAAGGCCCATTGTAAGAGTCCACTCCACGGTTCAATACCGAGTTTTAAAGAAAATATTGCAAATATGCTGATTTCAAATATATTTATAAAATTTTTAGTTACTTACATGAAAAAACCGGCCAAGAGCATGTTGAGCCATGCTCATTGTAGGGTTCCGTAGTTATTCAAAAACGGCTTGCCCGATTATGTTCGAAATATTTTTATTTTAAAGTATTCTATAAGCTCACTTCATTACTATTCATGATTTTTTTCATATTTTTTGGACATGCGGATCAAAAGTTAGAGGGGGGGACACAATTTATTTTTCTTCTGGTGCGATTATCTCGGAAAATATTGACTTTAGAAGAATACTTTCTTTTAAGACCCTTATTCTTTCTAAAAGATATACTATAGGATATACTATAGGCAATGATACACTATAGAATTACAGCAAATAAAAAAAATCATCTCCACTTCACCAGTTGGGGAGGTACCCGATTTTTTTTTTTAGTTTTTATTCTACCACTTTGTTGGCATTGATTAATATAATATGTATACCTGTAACGGCCACTGAACTACATATGCTGCGGACAGACGGGCAAACGGATACAGCGAAACTATAACGGTTCCGTTTTTGCCATTTAGGCTACGGACCCTAAAAATGTTAGGTTCGCCAGTATACAGAGCTTCATCCCCCTCCCAATATAATTCGATGTTAAAAATGATTCCCCTTGTCCTGTAAATATAAAAAACAAATATTTGAAATCTGCATGTTTCTAGTATGTTCTATAAAATAATCCACCTGACCCGTATTCATTGACCGTATTTAGTTACTTGAGGCACAATGTCTTTTAGATATTTCAAAACAACTTGAAGGTTTCTCGAATACAAATTGGATAGATAAGTAGGATTTTTCATAATGAATCACACAGAAAGTCTAAAAAATGTCGATGTCGGCTCCCCATTCTTTAATACGAGTATTAAAGCAGTTCAACTATGTAACAAAAATCAGGAAGATTGGACATAGAACGAACATCCAGTGAACCGGTTTCAGTGAAACCCTTATAGAATGTTCCTCAAAAAACTATTTACAACAAAAGGCCGTATATGCCTTCAACAGTTCAAGTTTATACACGCTTTAGCTGTTTTTTTATTTATCGTACCATAGTTTCTTTACATGATGGGTGATCAACTACCGAACTTTACACTAAGCATGGTCCGACATGCTCTTAGCTGGTCTCCTATTTGGGTAAGAAAAACTTGAAAAATAACAAAAATACTTTACAATTCCAGACTCTAAGTCGCACCAGATTAAAACGTGTCTCGGCGATCATTCGTCTGAGCTGTCTGCCTTTAAATTTGATTAGAAGTCTTAACTAAGCAGCAATAAATTTAGCGTCGCAGACAACTTACTGTAATTTCTTTAAATCCACATTCTCGTTCGTCGTACTTACACCTGCCGCAGCTCCGCGGTACTCTAACTTCGAGCGTTGTAAGTATTTAGGGAAAATATTAAATAAAAATAGGTTTTTTTGAGCAAGTTTGTTCGGTATTTCAAGAGCGAGCAGGTGGTGCTAACAGGCGGTGCAGCGGAAATTGCCGTCGGTTTCTGGGCCGTGGTGAGACTTGGCTCGATCGACCTGCTTCCACTTGAGCCAGGCCTTGTTAATTGTCGGCCGACACAGAAACAATTAGGAACACCTGTGTGCTGCGCTGGATCTATTTAAAGATACGAGTAAATCTTTAGTCACTCGTGCGACTATTTATCATGAAAAATACTTCAAAGATTTGAAATAGTTAGGTATCAAAAAAGGGACTATTTTGACTAATTACAATTAGTGAAGTTATTAACAGCCATCGTTAATACAACATCATACAATATATTACAATCACATTGGTACTAAGGTACCTAAGTCGAAATAAAATATTATTTGACTATAAGAACGATCCATGGGGCTGATATTTTAATTTTATGACTTTATGATCGGATTCATATAATGAAAAAATGTATTAGAGACAATAATTAAAAAACGAGAAGTACCTAACTAAATTGTATTGACTACGAAAAAGTTACTATGTAGTCAAAAATTTTGAGATGCAGTTGTGTTGCGTAAGTCATTATTGTCATATCTTCTATTCCCAATAAATTGATAAGTGCCTACATACATTTTAAGTACTTAACTAGTTCAGATTTTTTATGTTTACACGAGTACCAAAACGTAAAAAAAATCGTTTACGTACAGAATAGAAACCGAGAGCATTATTACGAGGAAAATATTGGGAACCAGATCAAACAAATAATAAGAATAATTTAAATAAATGTATTGGAATAATATATATTCTTATCAACTCGTTCAAATCCCGTGTCTGAAGAATGCCTTTTTAGAACTAGCTCGATTCATGGTGATTACGTAACTTTGCCTACGCTTTTAATGCTTAACGCGAATCATGACTAAGTACACTTAAAGAGGGTTTAACTGCCAGACCTATGCTTGTCAAAAATAACAAAGGAGCTTTTTGTTTAAGGAACACCCAAACTTAGAATGTTAATGATCTTAAGACGAGAGAGTGGTACGTTTGACGTTGCATTAACGAACAAAGCACGTTGAAACTAAACCTAGGCCCGCCTTTATCTTCTGCGATTGTTACAAAACACAAAGCTTAACGAACTAAAAGCTTTTGGCTGGGTGTTTACGAGGACGGTCTTTAGGATTGTGGGTTCAAACTTCTATCTATACAACGTTTACAAATTACAAAAGATAGGTTTCTTGGGTCACGTCCAACAATGAAATGCTTTAAGTTACTCGTTTAAAACTATTTTGCGGCACATTAATGCCTTTAACTACAAAAAAGTTACATTATACACTCTCGGTCAAAGAATACAATCCGGGTCGGGTATAATTTATCATAGAAAAAAGGTAGGTACTGTAAACACACTGATTTCAAATAGAATTTTAAATTGTTCAAAGGATAAATGGGATACAATTTAATATCAAAATGTATTGGAATTTCCCTTATTTTTACATCGAATCCAAAAAACGTAACATTTTTCGTCCGGTAACTCCGTGAATTTAAAAATAGCAAGTCATGATTAAAATGCTCCTTTTTTCATACATTTTTAGCGGTTTTTTAAAGACTAAAATTTTGCCTGCACCAAGCTATCTAACGATCATTTTCCTTTTTTTGGATTTTATAATTAATTAAAGAACGTTACAATATAATCTGATGTTAAAACGGATTCTACCTATCCTGTAAATATTTGAAAACTTTCTTTAAAATCAGCCTGTTTGTAGTATTTTCTATGAAAAATTACACCCGACCCGTATTCATTGACCGCGAGTAAAGTTTATAGTAATATGAATGCAAAGACAGAAACCTAATCCCGTACAAAGGCTGAGGCAAACCATGTTGATTTAACATTCGTAATGCGTGCGTAATTTAAACAACGTTATTACGCCCATTAAAAGCGGTTCCGCAAACCATATACTTATGCGTGTACGCCGTAATATCCAAGATAACGCAAACCCGAGGCTGCGCTCACAGCACGCTCGATGACGGGGATTCAATTAGTATGGCGCATGTAACACGCCACTGACGTCGCCGTCGAGCAAGCAACGCGTTGCGGTAGTCCGCGCCCGCCATGTGACGGCCTCTAGTAGAAGCGAGGAGCTGGTAATCGTAATATTCAAGCCAATATAGAGTAAATAGGTATCTCATAGGTAAGCGTGCTCCACCGTAGACTGCATCATCATCACCAGCAGATATGATCGTGGACAAACCTCCACCTATTCTGAATAAAAAAAAACAGGATCTGTCAGAATTAGTGATCGGAACTTTGGGTGCAAAACTTTAACAAAATTTGTCAAGTGTACGTGAAAGAGCACGTACGAGTACATTCATAAAATATATATCTACATCTACATACACACTCAAACATTGTAAGTTCAAGATTCCGAGATCGACAGTAAAATTGGATAGATTGTTCAATATTATTCGTATTTTTGTGCCCAACTAAAGTGTTCCAATATGTCAATTTGGAAGTTGGTTAAAGTTTTGCACCCACACTTCCAGTCACATGTCAGAATACATTTCCTAATTTCATGACAATTTTTATTTTAGGTAAGTTGGTTTTAACAGGCAGTGAACACTTTACTTTAGGATGTGAGTCCATTTATACGTATTTACTACCGATGTGGTATACAATAGAATAAACATTTTCTGCTATGGTCAATTATTTGCCATGTGACGTGAACAGAATGTTAAAACGATTTGTGGTTCAAAATTAATAATATACTTAATCAGAAAAGGAGACTAACCCAATTTTTAGTAGAATGTTTCTTAACGCTTTGAGCGCGGGGAACTCCCGAGGGGAGTTCTCTGTGGGAGGTCCATTTTCGCTATAAAGCGGAAAAATCACGGGATCGGCTACGAGCGTAGCGCGTAGCACTCGTTCGCAATGAAAGAGTTAACAAGCAGAAAGTTGTCAGATCCTCGTTTTCGTTTATTTCCAACATAACTAGTAAAGCTTATATTTCCTCATTAATAAATATTAGCCTTAATATCTTAAAGCCCAATGAACATTTTCAAAATAAGTTATATAAGCTTTCCTTTCATGATATGAGCCTCACAGACGTCTACAAAATTTCTTGGCTTATAATATGTATACTATGAGTATCTGCCATTCTATTACCAGTTAGTTAGTAGCTACGTAAATTATCATACTATAATTAGTTTAGCTTTTGAATACAATCTGGCTGAAGCTTGCGAAATTAATGAATGAGTGTAGGAGTTAATAACATTAGACTTATGCGGAAATTTAATTTATGTAACTTTTCACCTATGGACGAAAATAGGTAGGTATTTAACTATAAGTAAGGCTAAAGTATCCATCGTGGCACCATGTCAACGTGACGTTATAAGTAAATCAAATTGTAGCAACTGCCGTATAATTTAGAAAAAAAATATATGTAAAAAATAGCTACGGAATCCTACAATGAGCATGGCCCAATTAAGTTTGTTTAATTATCTATACACAAATATGAAATATTAAATTAAAAAAATAATATTTAAAAAATATTTTATTTGAACTGTGTTTATAAGTCTAAAGCTTATTTTTGTGCTGAAATCTGATTAAAACTAAAGTTAACCAGGTAAATATTGATAGGACATATCTCAAAGCGAAATATCACCAACGAAATCTTAGGTTGGTTATTATCGATATTTTTTATGAATTTTCATTTGCTTTTGTAAGCAAAATGAAGTAGCTATCTATCAACCTATGGCCCTAAAAATGGTAAATTACCAAGTAGTATTATAGTTGTGATACTAAGCTTACTTAAAATGAATAAAAATAAACATAAACTGTGACGATGCTTGATCCGGCCGGTGCCAACCATAGCGGTAGCTATAGAAAATGGCTAGATGGCATACGAGTAGATAGCTCAAAAACTCGAATTTTCGGATAGTGATGTTTTGATTCTGAGTGAGCGATTTGTGGAACGATAAATAAAATCCCTAATTTCAAGTAACGACAACTTACGTGGGGGAAAAATCTAGATGCGGATAAATAGAGTAAAAAAAAATTGTACACACAACTACTACTCACTACTATTTAGATATACCAATAGGATTGAGTATACATAATTCATTGTACTTCGCGCGCGTATTTATCGTCTACTTTGACTTAATGTTCGACGTGCAATCAAAGTGTGTAAAACCTATACAAAGTTCCTACTCCCTGAGGAGTAAAATTTCTTGATACACTGTAAGTATAAGACTGTAGTAGTACGTATTCCCTAACTTGGCAATACGACGTTTGAAAGACGGCCAGTAATTCTATTATCCCCCACAACACGAGTTAATTGAATTCATGTTAAGGCCGGTATATACGGAACATCAAAAATACGTGAGTAACTAGTTCTAGCAAGTTAGTCGTGATTGCGTCGTTGAAGATGACTTGCGATCTGCTATCCATCGAATGTCTTTACATATAATATATATTAATAAAACAGCATTTTTAGGGCTCCGTAGTAAATTAGGGACCCTAAAAGTTTCACCATTTCGGCCTGTCTATCTATATGTCCGTTACAGGTAATTTATAATTTATACAGTTAGACTCCAATAAAATTTCGACGTACGGTTTTTAGCCTAGGTACAAGGTTTTCGATTTAACTGGATCTCATCTTTAGGAAATCTCTTGTTATCATTTATTTCAATAAATATTTTAGTAATACATTTCTGGATTTTCATTGCAAGTACGCACTGATTCCAGTACAATACAGATTACGGATTCAATATTGAAATCGAGTTCTACGCTGCTGTTTTCATTTCCGGAGTGAACGAGCTAGATGACTAGATAAATCGTATTTTTGTTTAATATAGACGACGATATAGACGTCTCTCAAGATTTAACTGAGCGATCGCATATTTCCTTATTCAAAGATGCATTATTTCAAGGTGTATCTTTGATTTTATCATTTCAAAAGAATAAAATGGAACGCAAGTTTGTATTTATGCATAAACGTAAAACGGGTGACTTTCGAAAAAAAATGGGCTTTATATTTTATATGAAATATTTAAAATGACCATATAAGTGTCAATTTGATTAAATTTATTGATCAGTTTGGTTTTTAAATTATCTAATTAGACTCATCAATGGTCTGTCGTAAATAATATACAGTATCAGTTAATTGAAAGTAACAGAACTAACAATCGAAAAGTTATACACGGTGTTTCTTGAGCCACTATATAATAACCTTGCACACACCGCGAATAAATATAATTAAAAACAGTGCCCACACATAATACAATACAATATTTTGAAAACCATTACATGCCGGAATAACAAAAAAAAAACAAATATACACAGTATTACACAACCTATCTCAGTCTACTCCTGGACCTAGGCCTAGACTAGACCTCTCCTATTATCTACGCGCATGGACGCGTTAGGAGGATAATGCCCATAATCGCCACGATAGGCAAGCTGATTGGCGATCGCAGTAGTGTATTCACTACGATGATTCTGCTGCCCATCATCAACATTCATTAAATGAATAGTCAATGACACTGCAATCCCTTAGTCGACCCTTATGATACCCACGGGAAGAGTTGGGGTGGTGACAAATGTATTCTTACGTACTGCCGTCACCACCCCGGCAAAGTATTAGAAGTAGAGGTACCTATATTACAATGAGGTCAATTAATATACACATACATAACAATGACATGAAACTCACCATTTACGTAGATATCTACCTATCCTTAAAATCTGTTCAGTCGCTATGTAGGTATAGTGGACAAATTTATCTATGTGCCTACTATGGCCTAAAAAAAACATGCGTCGGCTGCTGATCTAGTTACCACACAGTCATGCTCTTTGTTTGATACAATATACACGTAAAAACTTTATTTGCAATGTATGTACCTACGCGCGGCAACTTTGATTTACTCACGCGTCGTTTGCTTAATTCAATAGTGCCAGGGAGAAATTAACGTTCTAATGTTGAAGATTAGGTACCTATTTGACAAGTATGAATCTGTATAATAACTAAATCGAGCTAATGTTGGCAGCTCGTTTTAGTAATTCCACAGATTTATTTTAGTTATTTACTACGCGACAATCTTTAGGCATAGAGAACATCTACGGATAGCAGTGTTGCGTTAAATGCATACAGTGAGCCCGGCTTTATTCTCAAATATACTCGTACAACTAGCGAAATAATGAACACATTTCATCAGTTCACTGATGCAAGGCATATCAGGGGCCCATTTTTCGAAAGCTTGTAACTTGTAATCCAAGCGGAAGTCCTTATCGAATTAATAGTGTCAAAAAGAGACTTCCACTTGTATTACAAGTTACAAGCTTTTGAGAAATGGACCCCTGTAAGTAACCGATACGTGGATGCTTAGCTAAGTTGCCAGTCGCTAGCGCTTAATCCTCAATCGTAAGCGAAAGGCAGCTAACTGTCTTTGTCACATTAATATGAAATAGTGACAGAGAGGGAAAACTACGATACGCTACTAAGCGTTAGCGATTGGCAACTTGGCTAAGCATCCAGCATTTCTTCGCTATTGAGAGAAAAGCGACTACAAACACTGAAACCCGCCGTAGCGGCGTTTTAGCAGTAAAATATGCTAATAATATTGCAATAACAGCTCTACTAACACAAAAAATACAATTTAAGGCCACGTTATTAGAAAAGTGGGTAGTCAATGTTAATAGGATATTTCCACGTTCGCCACAAAGGTCCCGTAACGAAGTGAAATAGCCAAATAAGGAGGTCTTAATGTCGCAGTTAGGTACGAATCCTCCCTTGTGAATGCCGGGTCATTAGCGCTATGTTATTGCGAATTACCGTAAGACTCGGGCGTGGGGATGTTCCCAGTCGCATTTAATCTGAATTTTCCTTATGTGTGACGGGAATTTTACAAACAGTTTAGCTAAATTAAATTTTAGGTATGTACACAATTTCCTCTTGCATTAATCGAACGGGAATACTTTAGCTACGTGGATGGTAAATGCTTGCCGTATAAATACGGAGAGTTACGAAGACGGCGTATACAAATACGAGCAAATGGTTATTAATAAATTGGAAATGAACTTCACGTGAGTTCTACTGATGTTCAAAATGACAGCTGTTGAACATAATGATGTTCAAGATATTTTTGACAGCTCGATACCTAGTTATTATTTACTGTAGATAGATGATTGCGGATTGTCTCAATTCAATCGGAACCTACTGGATGACTAAAAAATCTTTTTTGGAATTATAGGCTGTTAATAAAATAATTTATTCTACTGGGAATGATTTCAAATAATACTTCTGCTCTATAGAGAATGCTTATAACTATTAACCACTTCAACTTGTTAACATAAATCATGCCTTAGCATAAATGCATTTCGTGTACCTATTATAATTATGGAAGCAAAAGTATCAAGACGCAAAATCTGTATGTTCTCAAAGAGAACCAAAACATGTATTTAATTTTCTTTTTTGGGACTAAGTATCTCAGTTTTCGCGGCTGACGTCTAAATCTCTCGGCCACTTGGTCTCAGCGGGCACTGGTCGCATTTCTCGGGTAGAGTAGCGCACATGGCCCGAGAGCCCAGACTGAAATCGAACCCGAGGTCTCCGTCGATTTTTAGTAGGTTCGCACTTTTTCTCTAGAAACACAGGTAAAAATTCATGCAAAGCACTTTTTGTACCTTAAATACAAGTACTATTATATTCAAACATAAACGTAGAATTCAATATATTGTCTAAGTAATTAATTAAGGCTTGATATAACGTAAAATGCGTCGTACAATTATAAAATTTACAAAGTTTATTGGGTGACATGGACAAGGGTCCTTAAATCCATCACGCACACCGATCTTATTTAGATAAGTAGTTGGCAGCGCCGGAAGGGCACCCTGCTTAGTTCGCTTGACTGATTGCTACTAATGAATGTCACGCTTAAATCCCCAATCCAAAAATCTTTTTTAGGACCCTTTAGTGCTAATTGATGTAACCTTGGATGCGGATTCGATTTCACGTTTAAAAAGGGTTAATAGCGAATGTTAATCAAATCGACGGACGAGCCTTAATTCGCACCGGTTAGAAAGAAATTAAAAATTAAGGGCTGATCTTTTTTAGAACGAATTGTAAAATGTTGCCGTAACAATCGGAATTAATTCGTTTAGGGATTTATCTAATTGGGTTCGCCTGTAAAACTGTGTCTTATTATCGCTGCCCATTGCCATGTTGTACATTTAACCATTTTAGATACTTCTAAAGATATATTTTTGCTGAAAGCGGAATAGTTTAGAGTAGAATAAAAGCAGTGCACCGAAATTTATTGAATAATGCTTGCGAACCTTTGTAACTCAGGTAATTAGTTATTTGTAACGGAAATTTATGATTATGACCCTCTAAACAAAAAAAACACTGTTTGTAAGCCTTGTTGTTAATATATTTTAATATGATTCCAATATAAGTGCACAGAATTACATATTTTTACTATAAACATTTTCACTAATTATTGTTTACTGACCCGACACTCACTCCAGAAATAGTCTTAGTTTTATACGATTACTTGCGTTCAGCATCTACGTAGTAAAATAGATTTATCCGATATTGATTTCTTTTATTTTTTGCCGTTGCGACACCCTTTTGCAAATTCTGTGAGGTAGAGTGTATATGTAAGTATATAGGTACTAGTTGTGACTCAATTATGTGTCCGCTTTCACTGAAAGTAGGACCAGAAAACTCTACATGGAGCTCATTCGTTGAAAACGGTCTCAGTACTGGCCACTCAAAAGCAACCCTTTGTGCATTTGACAGCAATACTCGAGCGCGATGAACGTAAGCAGTAAACCAGGTATTATGAGCATACCTGGGATAACTCGGGGCATTTATACGAAAGTGAAGTAGCAAAATATTTTATCGACTAAAAATATATCGATGTTTCTGTGAATGAGAATGTCAAAATGTTATTCGGCATAAATAAATATTAGGTACTTACTCTTCAATTAAAATAAAAAATAAATTTAAACGGGTAGTTAGGCGTTTATTTTAAAATAGTTTCCAAAATATACAATTAATATTTAAATATCAATATTTAAATTGTCATTTTGATTAAAATGACATCTGCATACAAGAGGCCCGATATCAGATATGACATCGAACCTTTGTACTGTAATCAAGAATGTTTAATAAGCACATCTTTTATTATAATTATATCGACATCTTTTTAATCGATATCAAATCCCTATAACTTGCCCCCAGTTATCCCAGGTATGATTATGAGAGTTCAGTTCTGTTCCCGATAGTCACTACTAATCATAATATAAGTACGTATAGTCAAAGCCTGCGAGAGCCTTCAAGGTATAAGTGTATTAGCTTTTTAATTATTATTTGCTATTTGTCGGATATATCGTAACTATATTGGTAAATTTTGTAGCTGTCTACGACCTCACAACTGCTTTCTTATACTTATGCTTATACTCTGGCTAACCGACCTTGTCAGTAAAAAAACCGTCCAAGCGCTAGTCGGACTTGCGCACGAAGGGTTCCGTAGCAACAAATATTTCAGCCAGCGTCACCAATGTAAGCACATAATAACTCAAAATTACAGTTACCTATATCAAAAACTATAATAGATAATTTAATCAGACCAAAAATCATTCAAGATTTTTTTAAAGAATATTATACCACATAGTTTAAAAAATAGAGGGGGGAACACTTTAAGACTTTGAGAGCTGATATCGAAAATGGTTTGCCTAAATAAAAATGTGTTTTAGAAACCTTTATATCATTTTCAAAGACCTTTCTATTGAACACGACACACACTCCCGACACTTCTATTGACACGCTTATGTACATCGGAAAAAAAACTACCCCTCAGTTACATGCATGAAGGGCCAACCCCAATTTTTTTTGCAATATAGTTATTATCTTAATTATGTAGCGGTTTATATAACACATATCCCTACCAAATTTCATTACTGTAGCATTTTTAGTTTTCGAGTAAATCGGCTGTGACAGACGGACATGACGAATCTATAAGGGTTCCGTAATTGTCATTTTAGATCCGGAACCCTAAAAAGGTGTTAAATTCAAAAACTGGCCAAGTGCGAGTCGGACTCGCGCGCGAAGGGTTCCGTACCATTATCAATTTATTATTTAAAAAATACAGTTAAATCAACCTACCTCAAAAACTATAAGAGATAATTTAATCAAACTAAAAATCGTTGATAGAGTTTATTAATGTGCATAGCATATATTTTTTTTAGAATTTTATATCGCGTAGTTTAAAAAATAGAGGGGGGGGGGACACATTTTTCAGACTTTGAGAGCTGATATCTCGAAAACGATTTGCTTAAATAAAGATGAGATTTATAAACCTTCATATTATTTTCGAAGACCTTTCTATTAATACCCCACACGCTTATATACAACTAAAAAAAAATTTCTATCCCTCAGTTACATGTATGGAGGGCCCCCACCCCAATGGTTTTTTTTACAATTTAGTATCATAATCTTGTAGCGGTTCATACAACACATATTCTTACCACATTTCGTTATTGTAGCATTTATAGTTTCCGAGTAAATCGGCTGTGACAGACGGACAGACGGACAGACGGACAGACGGACAGACGGACATAACGAATCTATAAGGGTTCCGTTTTTGCCATTTTGGCTACGGAACCCTAAAAAGTGTAGGCGCGAAGCGTAGACCACCCATAGAAAATTTTTAATCGCTGCCTTTTTCTAATGACAAGCTTGTTGGCCAGAGATTATAATATTATATCATTGCGTATCGTATGGGCGAGGCTGACAGATCAAAATGACAATCAAATCTCTTCCCGTTCTATAATCCTATCGTTGAAAATCTATATACACCGTGGTGTTTAAGCCCGAAAGATTTTAACCACGCATTTTTGATGTAAAAACAAACAAAAAATGTTATATGACTTTTGTCATTTTTGGCGAAAAATATATATATATTTAATTTTTCTTTTATTTATTTTTTAATTTTTAAATGTATTTTAACACAAAAAGTAAATGTTATTCATAAAACTATCACTTATAATGAGTGTTAACGTTTTTTTTTACTCATTTTTTAGAGGTTTTATTTCTCACTTTTTGACATCTATTAATGAGGTTAGTGAGACTATTCTCCATAATGGTACCGTAACACTAACAATTAGAAAATATGTTTTATTTTTTAAATTGGTAATAACTCTGAAACTAGGCGATATCCAGAAAAGTTTATAGGACATTATAGTTTCTAAATGTGGTCAGGAAAACACTGTTAAAATAGGTCGGGTTTAAACAGCCCACGGTGTACATAAAAGAAGAAGTCCTGACTGACTGACATATCAACGCAGAGCCGAAACTATGTACTGAACGTAATATCCTGAATATTTCGCAGTACGTTAAGCGTTTAACGATGGTAAGGGATAAGAAGGGATTTTGAAAAAAATTATGGAGAAAAATGGGGTTGAAAGCTTGTATAATATATATTATGTTTCAAGTGTCGCATAGTGTTACCATGACCTGGGTTTTTAAGAAAATGGGTAATAATACGCATTGTCAACTATTAACAGTTGACAAATTTTTAAAGAACTGTAGTTTCTTTTTTCCTATCAATGTAATGCATGTACTACATATTTGTCAAGCGCTAATTTATTATTACATTGCTTCTCACTGAACTTTTCTTATAAAGTTAATTACTTCTAAAATTAGATTTAATCATAAGTACTTATATAAAATAAAAAACGGCTTAGCTGAAAATCATTCATCAATCATCATCGTCATCGTTCTCATTTATCGGTTTCGTGATAGTAATACATTGTATATCATCTATTACGCCTAAGGGCTTATACTCGTATGTATATTTATTTTTATAAATTCATATGAACGTGTTCTTTGACATTTACAAAACATAAAAACAGAACCCTTTATTTGAATCAAGTTAATTAGGTTTTGTGTTGTGTTTTTACGTGCCATATCTTTACATATCGCATCTGTTTTCAATTTACTACGAACGAGAATGTACTAACAACGTCGTTATTGTCGGGGATTTGGATGCACGCGCTGTTTAAAATTAGATTAAATCTAATTTTAAACAGCGCGTAAATAAACTTAGTGTCTATTGCTGCAATGTGATACCATACTAGTGTCGGTACGGTACCATATTGTAAATATATTCTAAAATTGTTGGACTGAAAATGCCTATTTTTAGTCTATTTTACATGCTGTAGTCAATACCATAAGGTAGGGTTACATATTTGTCGGCATATATATTATATGTGCCGGACAGATCTCATCAGTCATCATGAACAAATCGTACCTAGCCTCGTCCTGCCCGTCATACTCAGTTTTAGGTACCTATTGAAATGTTATGTTAAAATTTTATGGAAAATGTTTTAATAATGTAGTCGCTTTTCCTTTATTTTACATTTTACATAAAATAAAAGAATGTACCCTCAACATAAACAGCCTTTTCATTCATGATTTGACAAGAATCGGATATACCCTTTAGGAATCATAGGATGAGACTAGAGAGTTTCTACACAAGTTAGGTAATTAATTAGTGATATCAAGCACCAAGTATCCCCAGTAACTACAGGCTATGGCAATGTAAATAGTTCAGGATTGAGTTTCTAGAGCATGAGGCTTTCCGGTGCCCGGTGCATACGTTGCGGGTCATTTCTTTTCATTAATGATGGTGCTTCTATGCATCGAGTATTTATTCAGTGAATTCATAAGTTATCTATTAACAACGTAACTTCTTACTTCTTAAGGTTAATTTGGTAATGATTTTTTTGTAGTGTTTAACTTTATAAAATATAATAATAGAAAAACCGTCAGTTAAACTGATAGGTACGTTTCATCATCCCAGAATAAAATATATCTGTCTGATAAATGTTAGCTGTCCTTTTCTTTTTATGTCTAGGGAAAAATATAGTTACAAATGCAGGGTAAAAAGATGACATCTTGTCTGACGGATGTATTTATCCGAAGATTGTGACACCATAATTAAATAGTGACAAGGTAACCTGATTAGCCTGATTAACCGAAGGTTAGCCTAACCTTCGGTTTGATACCATAGATAGTCAGTGTCACCGGTTAAGTAGGTATATTATTAATATTTGACGATAGTACTTAGTTAGGTAGTGTGATAATGACATGGTTTGAACGCTTTCCTACGTAAACAGGGGGCGAAACCGTCAGTACAAACGTACGCTACATTATTCAGTTATATCACTAACATAAATCTAATAGATGTGATGAATAGAAACGTTAAATTGTAACAAAGTAATAATTAAAATTGTATGCCAACATGGTCACTTACATTATTAGTATGATTTAGAAACAAAACTCGATACATTATTTATGCTAAATACCCCGTTCTTAATGCTAAATTAATGATTGTTGGTGACGGCGTTCAAAATACTTTTGGTGTAGATGTACATCAAATTTGCGTACTTCACAACATAATCAAAATTAAGCATATTCTAGTTTCAAGCTCCACATAGTCATGTTTGAATGCATTCCCTGAAAATTCCACCTAATTTTAGCCATTCGAGAAAATACATGCCTAAACTGCTAATCCAAAGCTCTTGACGTAAATACTAATTTCCCGAATGCATACAATGATGTCTAGGTAGAACATTCTGTTGATTTAACTGTGAAATTATTAGCTTAATCAATTTTATTGTTAAAACAATATCACGGACATTTAATAATATTCACTTCTATAAGAAAAGCTAAATAAGAAACAAAAAAAATACTAAAAAATATAATTTAAAGAATACATGGTGGGTCCGTGTTTTAAATTGCATTATGCTTTGAATATAAAATAGTTATTAGTATTATTTTTACGGCCGCACGTTACGGTCACATCCAGATAATGGTCTATACCCGCATTTTATTACACCTCCGTTATTACCCCAATACGTCGCTATCTAATTCCGTGTTGACATGTCGAGACTACATAATGAAAGTGCTTCTTGTTAACATCTATATCAGCAATTCGTAACTTGACTTTCTGGCTATTCGCACGTACAGGACATTTGTAACAAAAAACGCAGAAGTGGTGTGAAGATGTACGAAAACGAAAAGGAATTATTATCGTACTTGAGTTTAACTCCTCATCTGAAAGTATTAAGATGTTGCGGGATTTTTCCTCTCGATTCCACTGCGTCGACGGTCAAAAAAAGATTACATGGCTTGTACATGCGCATCAGTTTTTCGCTTATAATGTTATATACGTTGCTGCAGATAATTCACGTGATTCAAGTAAATCGAAAACGAGTGAAATCTAAGTTGTTGATCGATCAATTTCTTATTACACTTTGTACTGAATTTTAGTAATGTATTTTAAATGCGTTTCCGAACTTTAAATGACAAATCAAAACCTTTTCTATACATTTTTTATACAATAGATAATAATCGCTATTACCATTTCCATTTGTTACGGCGTTTTGCCATAGTTTGCTTAAGAGGGTGGAATGAAGGACTTTCATCTGACCTTCCACATTAGCCAAATTCACCAAAAAACATCAAAAAACTTGAGGAACACACCCTTGACCACATTTCTATACTATAATGTAATATAAACATCATGGTACTTTTGTTTAAATATTGAATAACAGTTGCCTAAAAAAATAATGATATCTATCAAATAATTATTTGTCAGATATTGCAAAAGGTTAGAAATAATCATAACTGTGGAAATATACGCCACTAATAATATTGTAGATTGATAGCTATACTCCAAATTCAGCATTTTATTTCCTTTACATATTTTCGTAATGTCTGTTTCTGACTTAGCCACAAACGCCTTAAGATTTCATTCACTTTTTATGTTGCTAATTTAAGTTTAATGTTTTACATGAAATAGTATTTTTCAATGTCGTGCCGTAATGGGTAACTTTTTAGTCCTCGTGGAGTGCCGTACCGTGATTAGACAGACCACTACTCTTAAAACTTGCTGAGAGGTGTAAGGTAGGTACGAGGCTAAAAAGCTTGATTATGGCACTATTGTAAACAATACTTTTTGTACGAGTCCATTGTAATTAATAATCGTGTTCAAAGTGTCACTTTTTTCTAAAACTTGAGAACTATTTGTTGACTACATAACAATTGAGTTATTATACAAAGACAATACCTAGCTATATCTCGTATATTAATTAATTGTATGCTAATGTTTCGAACAGTTTACAAGCAGTCACAGAACACGATTCCTGTAAAGTGTTCGAAACGTCGGGATGTAATTAAATTAATTAATATATGTGATATAATCCGTTGTTTCACTTTTATTTCAAGAATAACTAAATAACCGAAGAAAATAATAAAAATGAACTTCTTATGATGTACCTACTTTATACATTATACACGGTGTTACGCGAGCATTACGAAAGATTTTAACTATGCATTCTAGACATCAAAATAAACAAAAAATATTATGAGACCTAATGTCAATTCCACCAAAAAAAAATTTTTTTCTTTTTTTTAGGCCGATTTGAATACTTTTTAACATTTCCAGTACTTTTTATCATAACAACAATTTGTTTAAATTATTTATTTCAATTGTTTTTTTTTAGGTAGAGGTTATTTCGTCAAGTCTATTCGTATTTTTTGATTGTCAGGCAAAAGGTGTGGTAATATTAGAACACATTGTGGTAGCATTGTAATCCAAAAGAAGTTAAATGAAGAGTTACGTCGAAAAACTTATTTCGAAAAAAGGTTGATTATCTCTAAAACCAAGCCGAATCCAGGAAATTTCATATAACATTAAAGGCTCTAAATATGGTCAGGAATCCAGCATTAAAATCTTTCGGAATGCTGACGTAACACCGTGTATATATTATCAAATCGCGATCAGTTTTGAAAGTACTGTTGACACAACGTTTACCAAGAAAAGAGTTGTTCATAGATGATAGTGAGTGATCAATGAATGGATTGTCTGTAAGTCTCTGGACTTAAGATTATATATATGAAAATTTACGAATATATCTATGAATATAATATCCTAGATTGACTTCTGATCGCGGTTTTAAAATACATAATTCAAACATTTTGGGAACGATATTTGAAAACGGACTTTTCTTCGTAATTCTTGGTTTTTTATATTTGTATTATATCATAGTACCTACGCCTTAAAAAGGACTTGACTCACGATTAAAAAGACACGGTAGTAGTTTATGCTCGATTGTCCCGTAAATATGAGACGAGCCTTAACCAACACTGTATAATAGATAGATAGGTACTAGGTACTAAGGCATGCAATCTGGGGATTCATTTGTATGCTAAACGGTTAAAATTACGTGTATTTACCCCTTATTCATAAACGTGTGCTAACTTAACAAGCCGCTAATAATTGTTTGTCCCTTTTGCTCTTATGGACACATTGTTAAGACCGAAAGGGACAAACAATTATTAGCGGCTTGTTAAGTTAGCAGACGTTTATGAATAAGGAGGTTAGTTACTACACGTGACATGTTTCGGAGAGCCTAACGCCGCGGCCACGACATCGGTCTATAGGTAATGCCCCGGCCACGATATTGGTCTAAGGCGACCAGCGGCGAGCGAATCCATGAGTTGCAGCGGGATGCCGATATGGGTACGAGAGGGAGCACCATACGTTTTCCGCTAAGCCGGTCGCCTTAGATCGATGTCGTGGCCGCATTTTTAGGCTCGACGTTGCCGCAGCGCT
>JALPQI010012888.1:0-31848 GCA_025490895.1 Thaumatotibia leucotreta | reverse complement strand
GCTCCAAAATATTTTCTTAATAGTATTCTCACCATATTTTCTTCGGTTACCGTGAGAATTACACATGAAATAAAACTATGAAAACGGATAAACTCGCGTATATTAATTCCATAGTATTATTCCATAGTATTTAATGAATTCGCGTATAGTATTTCCTTATGAATCAAAATTGTATGTTTTGGTTTAATGCATGATGATCTTAAGATGACTACAAATGTATTTTGAAAAGAGTTGTCCCGCTGAGTTTCTTGCCGGTCCCAATATTGGAATACCTTCCTAACAATACAATCATACAAAGGAAGGAAATACTTCTCAGTCAGAGGCGTAGGGATAGAACCTGCGTAGATTATTTATTTTATCTCTTGTCTTCAATCTTGGAAATACTTGTAATAACTAGCTAAATTTACAAATTTAGTTAGTACATCCACCCTTAAAATTTATTGTCTGTGGTTTAGTATATCATATAATATATATTATATATAGTATATATTTTTATTTGGTGGGTAGTTTTGTATTTATCTTTCTTATTTTGATGGAGGTAGATCTATCAAATTTCCTCCATTGTCAGTCATCCACAGATCATAAACCCTGTTAAGTGTTCGAAACGTCGAAATGAAGTTAAACTTAGTTAATATACGCGAGTTTATCCGTTTTCATAGTTTTATTTCAAGTATTCTCACCAGTTTTTTTATCTACCAATTTTTGTTGCACTACTTCGCAACTCGTCACGACTGTAGATATTTCATACAAAATACATCAAGATCGAGGTTTTTTATTTTGCCTCTGTTTCTCTCTATCCCAAAAATGTGTCCTTAAAAACATCAGATGATCTAAAAATTTGTGTACGAGGTTATTATTAGTGACTCATGTCATCCTATTAGTGCCAATACCTGTTAAGTGCACGAATTATGTTATTCGATAATTAATTTTATTAACATGATAATAAAATTGGTTCTGCCAAAACCTGATTTGTGCACTTAACAGGAATTTGCATTAATATGACGATGTATAACCAAATTACGCCGTCACAGAAATATTTTCAGAAACGGCCCAACACTAATCGGGGGCATTGATATACGTCATTGAGATCGTACCCTCTTATCGGCGCCGGAAATCGAACCCGGGCCCTTGTTTATATCGAAAATTATACAGCCACAAGTGGGTCGTTTCCGTTTCTACTGTTATGATATACTGTTACAGACGTCGGGAAAATTTATAACATGTGGAAAAAGACGTGACGTGACGGTAATATGAGAGTTTTTGTGTCTTTTTTTGATTGATATTACTGTAATAGTAACATGTCATTATTACCGCATATTTTAAGATAATGTACATACAACTTTTGATAGTGGCGCAGTAATTTACTGTCGGTACTTTAACAGCACGACTGGATTGTTGTTACCTGAAAAGAAATGAAAAATAAATTAATAATATAATGTTTGCTTCATAATATTATTATACCTACATTATTAACACTCGCTTTCGTGTCCAAAATAATAACACATTATTTTCTTTTTAAGCGGCAGGAATCAAAATAGTGTATAACGATACAAGTGCGTAAAAAATAAAACTGAGACGACTTGCGGTAATTTAAACAATCACGATCGAAGGGAGGAGTTCCTTTTGTATCGTACAGTCAAGTGCAAAAATAAGTATCGAAAGAATCCGTTCATAAATATGTTACGACGTTCTTATTACACAGAATTAGAGTGCACTGGGACATATTTTTGAACGTTTTTGTACACCCCTTATTTTGTCTTCGACTGTACGCCAATTTTTAGTACAATTTTGACCTGATAAAAAACGAACCACTTCACGCACTAGTGCGTAAAAAAAAACACCATACCCATATGTATCTACTGAAATAATAATTTTTTGCTCTAAAATATTACAATTTACTTTCTCTCTCTTCTGTAAGATTTGTCTTCAGTCTTTCGAAAGAAAACAAAATGTAAGAGAGTGAAACTTCTGAGTTTCTGACATTCCCTTACAGTGCTACCGAGCTTATTTTAATTAAAATCCAATCAAAGTAACATTCTTTAACAGCAAAACTTAGTCGTACTAGTTTTTATTTTTCGAAAAGATGACTAAAGAAGAAAAATACACCGAACCAACGTTAAGAACAGAAGATGCTTATAATAAGTGAGTACATTGATTTTGTAGAAAATAACAGACAATTAACTCCCTTTCCCAGCACGTTATATTTGATTGAAGTAAATCAAATAAATATTTACTAAAGTGTTAATTGAATCCGGAAGAACCCATCTAAACTTAAACTCGAGTTAATCGACGATTTCTATAAGTATTCTAAAATGAATCCCCAAGAAAGTTGGCCAACTTTATAAACTTAATACTTAAGACAAATTCCATACAATTTAGAGCGCTAACGCGGATTATTTGATGATCCCACATTTCCGCATTTAAATAAATACCTATTAATAATTATTTGTTGCGTTTGTGCATTTTTTTACAGTCGCCATCATAAGCTGAGTCATCGGAAATGAGTCTCATAAAGACTACTTCAACTAGCACAAATTTGATGGGTATAGGTATTTATGTAATTTCGTTTGTATACAAAATTTGAGCTGAATCGGGTAATCGGGAAGTGGATCAAATTTCGCACGCAAGTTTTTTTACTGGTGGTAGGACATTGTGCAGGGTCCACCCGGATAGCTACCACCGTCTTAACCGTTAACCTGCCGCTAAATAGTTAATACTGTGTTCCAGATTGGGGGTAAGATAGCCGGTGTAATTAGCATGGAGGCAATCCATCTAAGTCCTCAGGGTAGGCAGCGCATAGGCAATTTTTTGGTCACTATGTCCATGGGCCTCAGTTTCCGCTTTCCATCAGGTGGGCTGAGAGCTCAGTGTTCTACCGTCGTCAAATAAAAAAACGGAGAAAAAACAGGACAGGTGAAAATAAATAAAAACTAACACTGCTTTAGCTACCTACTTATTTGCCAGTCAGCCCATACTATCTGCGATCAATGTGCTATAAATATAAATAGCCTCCACGAGCCTTGAACCCCTATAACGCTTATCTTATGCAATGTTTAGCAATCTGTCTTCATAAATCAACGACGGTACAATTGTTCGAAGTCTGTGTTTACTAATATGATATCCCAGGAGGGAGTGACAAATAATCTATCACCTAGAACTCCTCTGTTAATATTTTGATACGGGTTCTTAACGTATTTGGAGACTCAACTTTAGTATTTATGTTAAATAGGTAAAGATGATAACTTGACGTGTGATGACCATGAAAAACAACAGCTTACTTGGTGAAAAACATCTGAAAGAATTTCATGATCTTCTGAATTCGTAAATTTCTCTTTCTGTCACACCAATGACGCCTTCCTTGGACTGACAGAGATAGATTACTCGAAATACCTATACGAATTTCGAAGTTCACAGGGGTAGGTCTACCAGATTTTGCTCTGCTCGCATGATTTTGCTCTGATGGTCTGATCGTTTTCATGAAGAGCGTAGATAGGCACTTTATGAAAATACGATTTAGGGTAACAACAAACAAAAAAATAAAGTGCATCTCAGACTTTCTCCAGTGTAGGCTTAGTTCCGTTGTAATATCGACGGCCCCTACGTAAGTTGTCGTAACTTAAAATTTGGGATTTTTATTTTATTTCATTAAACATCATATCTTTTAGCAATGTTTCCATTCCACGAAGAAAAAATTAAAAAAACGTATTACAAATAGGTTTTTGACACCCGAAAACTATTATATCTTAAAAAAGCACCATCGTACTGTAGTAAGTGTACTTACGACAGTTAATACGGGGCGGCCACCCGCGCTCGCTCAGCGTAAGTGCCAGTTACGATCTTATACGCGGTGGAGCAGAGGTTTTTCGTAAGTGATAATTTTTTACCAAAAACTAACAACTACATGAGCCAAAAATGGATAAACGATACATTTTTTCCGATAAAAGTAAGAAACTGCATCGGGAACAAACTCAAACTACCTGCAAGACCAAAATTATTTTTCGAAACGGCCGTTGGAGTTAAAAGAAAAAGTGGTCCGAGATGAAATAAAAGACGCTTCAGAAATAAAAATGATTTAAAACCACTAAGCAAAGTTGGTAATCTGTAGGATTTCACTCATAAATCGAGTGCGAATTAATTAGTATGGATTTTGTTTTTTTTTTTAATAATACCGGTGAATACTATAGTATGTTACCACTTACCACAACTTACTTCGGAGTTTAAGATCGGTGTTTTGTCTTAAGTTTAACATACTACTATTTACGTTGGATTTTATTTATTTTTTTTGTGTTGTATGTGTACTTGAGACATTTTTCGTCGGAAATTGTTTTAAAATTTCTATTGTAAGTGATATTTAAGACAGTATGCGCTGGATCAAATACGGAGTTACTACACTTTGCAATTATAATGTTGGCGTATTTCAATAATTTCTGCTCATTATACTTAATACATTATATTAGGTTTGCCGCTTCCTTTTGAACCAAACGATAAATAAATGCAGAATTCATTGTTATAAAATGACATTTTTTGTGATAGTGTCGAAGACAAAACAATCATATCACTTTCATTATTAAATATTGCAGCAGTTGGTGGGTTCAGTTACGAGTATTTAGACATCAGACATCAGTGAAATCATCGTTTGCAGATCGCCGATATGACTGATGACTAAATGAAATCGCCAACAGCTGCAGTATCCAATCATGAAAGCAATGTGACTGTTCTTTAAGATTATAATTTGAAAAACACTTAATATTGTTCTCATATGATGTAGTTGAAGTTGAAGGCATTTTTGTTAACTGATTTTTTTTATGTCTTTGCACTGTGAGAGAAGTCATTAATCTGCCATGACTATGATTATAATTTCAAAATTACGTTTCTAATGCTGAATGACAGACTGTTTTTATGTACTAAGTGTACAAAATTATAATTAAACGGTTAAACTTGGTAAATGATGGTCTTGCGCCGGCACTGATGTCATGTCCGACTGCAGGTTTGTGTCACCGAAGACGTACGTAGCAGATGATAAGCACACGAAGTCAAAGTCACTGTGTGCACAAAACAATAATTTTTAGCTTGGAGATTACCAGCTTCCATGCCGTTGGCTCTGTCCAGCCCCCATCCCGATTGAAATTAATCTTAATCGCTCTGTATATCTTCCGTGGCAGGTAGCATCTTTACCGTTCCAGCATCCTCGCTTTATCAAAGTGTTTAAGAAATGCAACGCCTGTATCGTACCACAGCCGCGTTGTCTGTCTCCCTTTCCTTGACACTCTATATTTGATCCGAGTCTAGACTCATTACGTCGTTCCTTACCGAAGTCGTACGGTATCTCATAAACACCCGAGCTACCAATAGCGAGCTATGAATTCCCGTCCTTTGGAGAGCATAAAAAATACTCATATTGGTATGAGGACGCAAAATGGTCTTAATGCTAAACCTCCGGCATAATAGGCATCCAATTTCGTTTGTCACTCCTTTAATTAGAGGCAAGAATACTTGTGCCCTCTCTACTGGTAATTTCGAAACGTCCCTGAGCTTTGTACGCTGACTTTGTCACCAACCATATCTGTTCCTCTCCAAGCTCTCCAACGTCTCGTCTCGTATGACATGTTGCAACATTTGTAATAATTTAGATAACAGGAGGTAATAGGAGATACCTGTGTCCAGCAGTGAACTGAAATAGGCGAATGATGTGATGTGAATAAACGATATAAACTCATTTCTCATGTATTGTGAATCAAAGAACCGCGAGAAAAGGTTTGCGAGATAATGGTATAAGCCAGTTAGCAGGTAGCTTTTCTATAGACTTTTTGTGACAGACGATCATTCTGACCTAGCATTACTAACCCATCAAGAAACCGAAATGTGCCATCCACCTCTCTCTTAAATGTGGGATTTATTCTGGGAGGCAATTATTAAGATCAGTAAGAACTCTATCAGAAATTATAGCAAAAACGTCATCCACATTTCGTAACCAGCATCTCGGCCTATACGGACAACTCTCGAATGCCCTCTGCTCAAATTTATCCATGAAAATATTGACCAGTACCAGAACTACAACATTATAAGAGAACTTTTTGCTTCAATCTACGAATAGTACTCCCCTCGCCAAACGAAATAGCAACTATTCAGGAATTGTTCGATGAATTTCATGTAGACATAGGTAGGTCGTTAGGAGCTACAATATCTTTAGTTAGTTTTATGGGTAAATCAACTTTTTTCTGTCTGTTATTGCCATGGTTACGGTTGCCTGAGTCACGCTGGTTTTATGCAAAATTATGACACTTAAATCATGCAAACATGCATGTAGTACATGTTTGTAGGTGACCCATTAAGGAACGGACTTACCAACGCCAGAATAATGCATGTTTCCATAGTTCAAATAGCATAATCTTGCATAAAACCAGCGTGACTCAGACAACCGTAACCATGGCAATAACATACAGGAAAAAGTTGATACACCCTTATAGTTTCCAGTAGGTACTCGCAAACAATGAAGCTACATCAAACTCAACTACATAATCTCGTCTTCATTCAACACAACATTTCCCAGAAAATGTACAAAAATACTGTACCTGATCTATTTTCCATAATAAAACACACAAAAAACTATTCACCTGCTTAATTTTCTCAAAATATTCCATCAGGGTTCCATAAAATTCCTATTAAATTGTTTGTTAAATGGCATAATATAGTATCTAACAAAAAGTTTTTATAAAGTTTCCGCAAAATAATGTAGTAAATAACGGATACGACAAAACTTACACGCATAATTCCGACGTATTTCGTAGTATGTGTAACTTACGATCAAAGACCATTTACGACCACCAGCGTAAAGTCAAGTTAGTAATACATACCACAATTTTTAGATTCTTTTCTCCGTTATATACTGTCGTAAGTGCAATTCCGGCATAAATATGAAATATATCAAAAAGTAGTTATATCACTACAAAGACAGTATCTTTGTTAATGTTTTATGTCAATTTTCAAAGCAATCCGTTGAACTATGTGACCACCATACACATTTAAAACTTTAAAGTGCTCTCCTGTAAACTTGCCATTTTCAACTTACGACAACTTACGTAGGGGCCGTCGAAATATAAATCTTTCGAACGCCTTCCTTCTCATGTCAAAATATGCCTTACATAATGTCGCCAGTATATCTGAAATATTCAATAACGAATATCACTAAACTTCTGGTGTTACTGGCGTGATAAGCACGATCTTTGGATTTCTTGGCAATTAAAAGGTTAAACTTAAAACATACAGGCCCTTTCTTACACCGTGTACCGAAGCAATTGATACACCGAGTATCGAAGCAATTTGGCACCTACTTACTTCCTTAAATATTTACTTAAATAAAAAAATGTTAATCTTGTAGACTCTAGACGATTAAAGAAATGGACGCAGTTCTTCCCCAGTTATTTCCGTGTTGCGGTTGTTTGATCTACGATCAACGTCCTATTGTCCAAAGCCATTAGACCCACTTGCCGCAAACACCGTGCAAGGTTGGAAGGTTATTAATAGAACAAAGTTAAAATAGTCGGTGTCCGTTCATTGATTTGATGTAAAGCTAAGGAGCGACAGGCGATAAAAAATCTGGCCAAGTACGATTCGGATTACGCAATCATATTTCTAGGATCTTTACGATCTTATTGAAAATTACTTCATTTAAAGTAAGTATATTTAGTTACCTAAAAATTGTGATATGTTATTTATTCTTGCTTACAGTTTAATAAATTCCTTTGATGTGTTTATTATTAGAGTAAGACCCCAGGCAGACTTATAGGCCCAATTTGTCCTAATCCATGAGTTCAAAACACACACATTATCAGCCTATCTCAATCCACTGCTGGATATAGACCCCTCCTATTACCTGTACGTAAATATACATTCGGACATAAATGCCCATAATCAGCTTACTGTACGCTGGACAAACGGTTTGTTGATCGCAGTTGTGTGTTAGGTACACTGCGTATTACAATCTGATGCCTATCATTAATCTTAAATAAATTAATGGTCAGTTACTCTTCATTCCCTTAGTCGACTCTTATGACACCGTCGGGAAGTTGGAGCGGTGACAAATGTATCCTTACTGCCGTCACCATGAGTTGGCCGACACAGGAAAAAACATTCACATACGTCTTCGAAACTGGCACAAACAATAAAAGTTCTCCCGTTTACTATGTTCCAGCATGAACCATGATTGCTGGGCTATTTAAGGTATCTGATAGGCTATTTAATCCTTTCACTTTGGAATATCCTAAGTAGCTAAATAGCTCAACAGTCTCCGTCCGAGACAGTACCATGTCTGCAGGTATGCAAAAACTAGCTATAGGTAAGACGGATCAGTAAATAGGCAACGTTTCGGATTTCTATTGGCGACATTCGCTTTCATAGATCCATTCAAGCATAATCGTTAGTTTAGGGATCTGACCCTTGCAGCCGAAAATAGCCAACGGCCGCTGAATATTATTTTACGTTCATTGTGAAAGAAAACTATTTTCCCATAATGTTTCTTTTATTTACCGATACTGTGTCACTGCCATGAGGGATTAAGGGTGCCAAGACACCATTTATAGCTTTTAAGGTATTATAGAATATGCATCCAATCAAATAAACTAGTACACTGACAATCCGCAATATGGCTAGGTCCAAAGACAAGATTCAAGTATGACCTGGATCCTGTTTTTCGACCTGGTTATGTATATCCTGTATATCCTGGCACGGGCCATGATATATAAAATCTAATGTCTTTTCATGAAACGTGGAAACCAAAGAGCAAAATTAACAATTAAAAAGCTTGTTCCATGCGCCATTTTATAAAAACTGTTTTAATTAGGAGAACGATCTTTATAAGGAGATTAAATTCTCTTTTACATTTCTTGCACAAAGTATGAGAAAGTGTCGAAGAAATGTTACGCTGAAGTTTACTTTCAGACCATTTTACTCCATTACATTTATTTCGTTTTAGTCTTTTTGGTTACAAATTGTTGGCGTTTTAGTTTTGTAGCAGGATCAAAAACTGGCGTCTTTCCTGTGGACATTACGAAAGTTAACGGTTTTGAGACATAGATTTTGACCACATAATTCTTAAGAGCCAGAAGCCATCTATCGGCTTGTCAATTTTGGTATGTCTTGGCAGCTCTCAATTTTGATATGTCCACATGAAAGATTTGTAACCTAACTCATACAAAAAATCTGTATGATCCAGGCATGCAAATGGAAAGTAATTTTATATGCATTGATATTGTACTAATATTGGAGCTACCATACAACCATTGCCTCCATCTGATCGCTTTAGGAGCTTGTAGTTGTAGGTAAGATTAATCTGAAGGTAATCCAGTCAGCTTGTTAGCCAGTGTCCCCAAATTCAATTTAGCTAAAGCCTCAAAACCAGCAAACGTATAGTTTATCTTTGCGAAGCATCAATTTGCGTTAAAATCGCTGGCAGCCTAATCTGCGCGTTAAACTGACTAGTGATGGGTGTGTGCTATTTTTCCCTAGTTGACTTTTTTCCCGACAACCTAAATGGTAAATTTCCAATAATTTCCACAATAAAAGGTAAATGGTAGAACAGGCTTTAGCTCAATTTTCCATAGGAAACTCCGTGATTTCGGGGGTGTGATCCAGAATTACGAAAACTAACGAAGAAGTTAATGGTCAATAAAATTAAAACAAGAATAAGTTGCAAAATATGTAGGTCTAAAAAGAGAATAAAAGTCTTTGATTTTTTGAACCTTAAGTTGTTAAATAATAGAAAATAATTAATTCATTCACTTTCCCCATCCCTTGTGTCATTCGTGGTACAAAAATGCCTATAACTCTATCAGTGTGACCGCGAACTTATAGCAATGGGGAACGTTTACATAAAAAAATGCAGAATTAGTAAGTTTTTATTGGTAGAAAATATACTACTGCCCATGATACTAAATAGATCCAAAATTTGATTATGCAGACATAGTCTATGGCCCCCGTTTACAAGCTCGCACTGAGCGCATTGTACAAAGAGTGCAGAATGCATGTGCTCGTTACTGTTTTGGGATTCCGCCACGACAACATGTGACACCTTATTTAAACTCGGCAGATATACTGAAAATGGCTTTTCGTAGAGAATTACACCTGTCATCCTTGTTGTTTGGAATTTTCAAAACGTCAGAGCCAGAGTATCTGTTCAAGAAATTCTCATGGCGAGAAAGCAGGTCGAGCATGTATGGCATTAGGTCGGTTTGTAAGGAATTGGTGCTACCACGACACCGTACTGCTGCATTTCGAGGTAGCTTTAAATATACAGCAACGAAATGCTGGAATAATATACCTCCACCTTTTAAAACCGTATATACAGTACATTGTTTTAAATCACGAATGAAACAACATCTTTTAGCAATGCAAAAGACGCTACCTCCAGGTATTAGAGCCATGCCGTCATATTTAAAATGATGATATTAATACACTTTGTTAATTATTTATCTATTTATTTTTTAATCAATATATGTTACTTCTTCTTTAATATGTGCATGTACACTCGTATAAATATATATTGTATAATTTATATGCTTCCTTTTATATATGACCGTTTTATTCAACTTGTACCAAATTGCTCTGCTCAAATACACATAGCTTGCATTCGTACAAAATATTATTGTTATTGTTGATACATACAACTCTGAGCCATTTAGTTTTCGATCAACAGCAAATAAGGGATACATATTGTAAGGGTCTGCCTGAAAATCAGCGTTGTACGAGTAGTAAACACTCTGCAACATCATGCTGAGGCAAGCTCCTATTTAGCATCCATGGAATTATATAATATATGTTAATATTTAAGTTAATTTTAAAATAGTTTTTCTTTTTCTTTTGTCCTACTCTGTATCGTGTTTTTTGTGATGCTAAATAAAAACTTTCTATGTCTATGTCTACTAATGTCACTCTGTATATTCCGTATTCTATCCTTGTAAGGCCCTTTCTATTTTTAATAAATGTGAAATAATAACCCAGTGACCTACACAATAAAAATATTTATTTGAAAAAGATGACGTTATGAGAAAATTTTGCAGTCCCGAAAATAGGACGTTGGGCCTGGCGAGGTTCAGGCTCGGAAATACTTTTATAAAATGGTAATCTGCCCGGTAATATTCTGTCGAGGATATTTCCGAGGGGAAGTTCTAGCGTCACTTCACTTGAGCCCGATTTTCTGTAAATTCGTTAGCGACTCAAATTGAGTACTCTGATGTCGGAATCCAAATGTTTTCGTTATAAAACGTTCTGTTGAGGTTTTAATTGACAGTTTTGGGTGTTGAAGAGATTTATGTGTATTTCATACGGGTAGGTGTAAATACTACTTAAAATACGTATTTGATATAATAGTTTTTTATTAATTAATATTGTAATTTATAATGGTACATTCGATGACACAATTAATTTAACACTACTTATATATAATAATCAATAATGTAAAAAAATACATATAAATTAAAAGATCGTACAGAAATGTACACAGCCCAGTAAATTTTACATTACAAGTAAGTAACACTAAAATGCTTTGGCATTTAGGTAGGCAGGTAGGTAGGTTAGGTTAGGTTGGTTAATATACATTACAAGTGATTTAGTAAGTACCTACCTATACCCAATATATCGTCGGTTGACAACCACAAAAACTGTTATATTTTTAGCCTATATAATGTCCTACTGCCGGGCACAGGCCTCCTCTCATATATGAGAGGGATTGGGCCATAGTCCCCACGCTGGCCCTAATCGGGTTGGGAACTTCACATACACCTTTGAATTTCTTCGCGGATACGCAGATTCACATACACTGCATACGCAGGTTTCCTCATGATGTTTTCCTTCACCGAAAGCTAATAGTAAATATCCACCGCTTAAACTGTAATATATTTTTCTATGTATGTCTATACTGCATCGCAATTGAGATACAATCTTTATTTTAAGTAGGCATTTGATACTTGGTTTGATTGAGTTCTGTCAATCGACGATCTAATAACTAAGCATTAACAAAATTCGTTTGTGTCAAAGAAAAAATCGACATTACCAGGGATCTCTATGACTTTTGGATGTATGCTGATGGCATGCGGCAGCTTCTCTAGACTTTCACCAGATGCAACACCTTGAATTCCATTAGGTGTGGTTTCCAATGTAGAACCTTAGCTCAAAGACCATGAGTAGGCACTGGGAGCAATTTACCCTACCCATTGACTGCCCATTGCCACTAAAAGTTTGTGATTCATTTATCTGCGCTGGGTGCTTAGACAAGTTGCCAATCGCTAACGCTTAGTCGTCAATCGTAAACGAAAGGCAAACTGTCTTTGTCGCACTAATATGAAAGAGTGACAGGGAGGGAAAACTTCGATACGCTAATAAGCGTTGGTGATTGGCAACTTGGCTAAGCATCCTGGTAACCCTAGTCCTGCTCATTTATGTTACGCTAATTGAAATAAAAAAGAAATATAGTCTAAATCGCTGTTCTCTTGTAATTAACTTGTTATTGATACGTATTTTTATTACAATAAATTTTTTTTATGGAACAACTCAAATTGATTTCTTTAATATTTTTTGAGTTGTATTTTTTAGGCAGTAATACTGCTATGTAGTTTAAAAATATTAGATATCATAATACCAAAGAAAAAATACCGAAGGTTTGGCCGGAAGTGAGATCCCACCTCCGGCATTGGAAACCTCCTGTATTTTTTCTTTGGTATATGACATTTAACATATATTTTTTCTTTTTAGTATAACTGCCATCATCGACAATGACTATAATCAATCTTGATGAAGTATAAGTATGAGTTGATGAAGTATGAGTTTCGGATTTAAGAGGTCATCTTCAAGGCTTCTCTAACCCACTAATTTAAATTTAGAATAAATATCCTAAAACCTTGCAAAATTAAAATAGCACACCAAATTTTACTAAATGGAATAGCTATTATTTTAATATTAGCTTAAACAATATTAATTATTTAAAAATGGGTCGCTTTTTCAAGAATTTGAAATAGCTGCTTATCAAAGCCCCGTGCATAATGAAATTATTCGTAATATTTGGGAAAATTACCTTCGTTGTAACGTAATTCTATTTTATTTCCTTATTAAATTCCTAAATTCAATAATATTAAAGCTGAATGTTTCATATAACTAAATACTACTTTTAATGAAATAAACAATTACTTTAAACAAAGTCTAAGGCGAATAGAAATAAATCATGCTTGCATTTTAATCTGCAGACATAAACATGTTAAATAAAAATTGTACAACTGATATTAAAATAATGAAAGAAAACAGATTTCTCGCATTACCCAGTCAGAGATAAATTAAACTTAACCTTTTAAGTTCGAAAGAGCTGGCATTTCAAATTAAAATAAATCTGTTGAATTCTGAAACAGCAAAATAATTTCAGTATTTTGTTCGTACCGTTTAGGTATACTGGATATCACAGAAGTAGGTACTAAACAGTGTTTGAAACTATAATCGCCCTTACGTCTTTGTAATAACTATATTACTGTTTGTCATTTAAATTATTACAAAGAAATATCAATAAGCATTTTATTATTGTTTTAATCGCTTAGGTTAAGAGGCTGTTCACACTATCGCCGCGAGTTCACCGCGTGCAGTTTTACGAGTATATACACGGTGCTCGCGAGCATTCTGAAAGATTTTAATACTGAATTCCAGCAGTGTTATTCACTAAGGCCGCCTTGCTGTCAGCGCTGTGTCATCGCTGCGGCAGCGTCGAGCCTAAAATTGGTATTCACTAAATGTACTTTAAACGACACTAGTGCTCGGCGACGAATGCGGCGTGAGCTGGAACTACACTGAGTCGAGAGTTTGACGTTTCATGTACAAACTTCGTATTCTCTAACGAAAAACAGCGAAGAACTCGCCCACAACCTCGCTCACAGCCTCGATTCCTAATGTCAAATCAAACAGCTAGGATTTTAGACAAGGCTGTCTCGACGTCGAGCTCGTTGACGAACGCAGCGTCGAATGTGTGAATAAGAGAATAGCATAGCTGACCATATTTAGAGTCTGTGTTCTGAAAGTGAGTGATTATGAAGTAATGCAAGTTTGCAGGTTTGTTTACCTTTTTTTACTTTAATTACGTAGGTAACCTTGGCTTACTATTTACAACACAAACCTAAATGTAAAATTGTCCCATATAATATTTATTAAGCTACTACAGAGCATTTTGGTTGTTTACTTCCAACCCCGCAACACACTAGTAAAGTAAAAGTAACAAATAACCCTTCTTAACGTAAATATTAACTTTAACATCTGTTTCCATTGCCCGTTCACCAACAAAGGTGTTAAAGAAACGTTTGGCAGAGCAAGAAAATAGCAGAGCGGAAAATAAGTTCAAAGCCCGTGGAGAAAATCCGTTGGAATGGAAGAATTTTCCACGCGGGCGCTCGGCCCATACATCGGGTCATTCATATTCGTTGTGTCGATATTTTCGGGTGCTGCGTAGTTTAACCCTTAAACGTTGGTTGCCTAGTAGTACGGAGCATTTCTCCAAGCATTTCAACCGCCGTGACTTCGGTGGCAATATTATTACCCGATTTCCGTGGGTATCTCATACATTTTAGCCTTTTAGGATATATCTTGGTAGTTGTCCACTACGTTTACCAAGATATCCAAAAGTTTTATCAAACTGAACTGGGTGCTTAGACAAGTTGCCAATCGCTAACGCTAAATCGTCAATCGTAAGCGAAAGGCAGCTAACTGTCTTTGTCGCACTAATGAAAGAGTGACAGAGAGGGAAAACTATGTACGGTTTCTTATTGTGTTTTGGTAGTATATTTTGAACCGGCAACCTTTGGATTGATGGCTTACTACCAGGTATTTTTAGAGTTCCGTAGCCAAAATGGCAAAAAAGGAACCCTTATAGTTTCGCTATATCCGTCTGTCCGTCTGTCCGCAGCATAGCTTCTTGGTCGTTAGTACTAGAAGTTTGCAATTTGGTACAAGTATACATATGAATTAAACCGACAAAGTGGTTGAATAAAATGTTGAAACATATGTTTTTAGGGTACCTCCCCTATTAGTAAAGTGGGGATGATTTTTATATTTCGCAGTAAACCTGTAATGTGAAAGAAAAAGAAACCTGAAATTGTGTCCCTCCCCTCAATCTTTTGATCCGTAGGTCCAAAGAAAAATATCGCATCTGAACGAGTTTTTCATTCTCGCTTTTTATGGGCCTCCTACCAAGGTTTCGGAGTCGAAATTGCTACGGAACCCTACACTGAGCAATGCTCGCTGAGCATGGCCCGACATGCTCTTGGCCAGTTTTTGAAATAAAATATGAATTCCGGCCAAAGCTCTTCTACTCCTAGTCCAATTGAGAGACTATTTTCAGTGCGTGTGTGAAAAATGCATTACTCGTATAAACAAATTTAAATGATTAAGACTGTAATGGAAAATCATTAATGAAATACCTAATAAATTAATATTCGTATTACTAACCACAATTATTTACAGCCAGCATCTAACCTTAAGTATTCATGTTAAAATTTAAAACAATACTAAATGGTTTCGTGAGTTAAGGTAAGAATTAAATTGCCTTTATACTTGGAAAGTTAACTGCTTACTACTACAATCGCAACATTTATAGTCATAACATTATTCACTACATTATTGAGCAATGTAACAGTTTGATAATGCTACCGATGTACAAAACAGTTGTTTCTATTTTTATTTGTATTACGATCAAACCAACGACGGTTCCAGCAAGAATCACAAAGTTCTTATTATTATGGTCTAATTTCCGTACTCAGTACGAATATGAAGAAATATTACACAGGAGAGGACGAGAAATATTTACATTCAACAATTGTCCCAATAGAAATTGTTACATTACTGATGACAAAGATTTCTTTGGTAAAGACCGCGTAGAATTGTTTGATGCAATACTTTTCAATGGGCAGAATCTACATTTTTTCAAAACCCTAACTGATCTTCCTCGAGTGAGGGCAATCAAGCAAAAATATGTTTTTCTTTGGGCCGAACCAGTTTGTAACAGTACAGTTTCGCCTTGCGATTATACGGTGCCAATTTGTAACAAAATATTTGATAACTTCTTCAATTGGACAGCGACGTATAAGCAAAATTCTGACATTTTGTTCTCCGTAAGAGAGAATAGTCTTCGTCAAAAAATGTATCTCGCTTGTATAGAATACATCTACCAACAAGAGGGAGACCAAATGAACGAAGGACTAATGTCTGTTGATGTGTCACGGAAAAAACATGCGGTTGCTTGGTTCGTCTCTAATTGTACCAACACAAAAAAATACCTTGAATACGCATTGAAATTGAGACAAAGCCTTCTAATATACGATCAAACTCTACACATTTATGGCTGTGGCGAATTATTTGCAAAAAAGAAAAGCGAAGAAGCCAAAGTGAAAGAAGAGTACTTTTTTTATTTAGACTTCGAGTCGTTCGATGATAAAGTAGATGAGTGCCCACTGGCACAAAAAAGCGTACCAATTGTGTATGGTCGAGAAAATTACTCCAGGTTAGTTAATACTTGCATTTCGCACACCAAAAATAAAAATTTTAAGACATGTGCCTATGCAAAAACGCCATAACTTGTGAGCTGGACTAATAATAGCTTACAGGAGTCGGGATTGCCTTTTTATCTACAGGGCACTTTATAAAACCTGTTTTTGGTCTGCAGATACAAAAAATACGGAAACTAATCTTCGTGATTTTGGAATCTCAGAAGATGATAAAGATGGTCATGATCAATAATAGTTTTTTAAGATCCTGGGAGCTCGCCAGCCTTATAGTATATTAATAGGGATCTTCCCCCATCTTCCATATTGTTTTCTGTGTTTTCCACGAAGAAATTTATTCAGCATGGCTACCTTTATCAGTTTTTGACAATTTGAACCCCATAATCACCTAGCATTGACAGCGGCATACTAAAGTTGACATTGTACCTAAGTTATACACCGTGTTTTTATTGATTTCCGTTAAAATGAAGGGAAGCTTATTTAGGTCAAAAATAATCAATTTCTTTAAGAAACTAGTATTGTTATTGAGTTATTCAAAAAGTAAGGTTATTGACTGAACAAGTGTATTGCAACCTTTATTACATCCTAATGCTACTTATTTTGACGTGGGCCGTCAGTCACCTGAAATTAATTTTTGTGTTATTCTTAAGGTTTTCTCACACTTACCATTTCATTTATTATGTATGAAAACGAAAAAATTTAGTGTTCGACTAAAGCTATATAACCAGGTAGCTCCAATTAACGTACCAAGCAGCCTGTTAAATTTAATGGAATTAAAAAAAACACGGTGTATTTATAAGCCAGATTAATGATTTCTTTAGTCACCTAGAACTAAACATTTTTTTCAGATTTATGGCTGATGGAACTTTCATAGATGCCGCAATTTACATGCCGGAAAGCCTTGCGACGTCGATAGCGTTTTATGTCAACAACTTGCAGAAATATGGCGATTTCTATACGTTCAGGGATTACAACGCTTTATATGTACCACCAAACTCTCGCGCTTATTATTGCACTTTGTGCGGAGCGCTTAATAGCGGAAGGATGATGAACATTAGTAAAACTTATGAAAATTTTCGAGAGTGGTGGAATCCTGATTATGCGAAACATTGTAAACGTAGTATTGGGTGAGTAGAGATTGCGACAGTTGGGCCGTAAAAGGGGAGAGTAGGTATAGAGAGGGGTGAGTTTGTGGACGAAGGTGGTCAGACTGCTAATATCATAATAAAATATTCCGTAGATTACTCAAGCTGTTGTCATTTTTATCGTCATTCCAAGCATTCTATTATTCTACTCGTATATAAACTTTATTTTTTCGCTATTTTTACTGATATAATTATTTGTTATCCGTCTCTCTTAATTTAGTATCATCAATATTAATAAATATATTTAAAATTCAAACCCTATTCATATTATTTTTTACTATCTTCTTCATTGTTTATTGATTGCTCATGAAATTATGTTACAACGAAAAGTTACAATGGTAACATTCATGGAACATTTTTAGTTTATTTCAACCAGGAACGACCATTTTACATTGACATGGCATATGAAGAAAAAAAACAAGTTAATCTATGTCCAAGGAGGGATTGAAAACCATGTCAACAGCTTTCTCGAATTCCTCGGGTGTAGTGTGCAATCACTGATAAGGTTTAAGTATCCACGTGTTTTGCTAGTGGATCTTGCTCAGCATCACTAACTCTATCAGCCTGACCAACTATCAATATCCAAGATCCAAATGTATTTTTTTTTTGAGAATTGCAGAAATATATTGTTTTGAGATACTTGAATTCATCCTGAAAAATAAAATACCCCGTTGTCACGTAAACATCTTAGTACCTAACCTACCATCCACACTTCAAATTTAAATAAAATGTTCAATTTTTATTTTTTTTAATATGTAGATATCAATATTTATTTCATAATAGTACATTCAATTTTAATTCTGTTTCGGAACGCCTACTAAAAATTAACATGCATACCGCTTACACTATAATTCGATATTGTTTTTTCGTACCTAAATTTACATACGTTCTCCGCAGCAGTCATCTTTGGAAGCATCCAAATCTGCTTTTGAAGCTTGACGTTTTAATACAAGACACTTTGGCCTCAGTTTTCAATTTACCATTCGATGAGAAATCTTGGACCCAGGCCACTCTACCTATCCGACACGGGGGCCTGGGTATCCGCAAAATTTCCAGCATATCTCTTCCTGCCTTTCTATCCTCAGTGCACTGCGCTCAGACTCTAATCGCAAATATTTTGACTCCTTCTCTTGGGGTTATGGAGGCTGGGCATTGCACTGAGGCCAAGAACGTTTGGCTACTGACCTGCGCTAACACTGATCCGCCTGCCAATCCTTGTTCGCAGAGGCAATGGGACGAGCCGCTCTGTCGACTAGTGCGAAATAATCTTGTCAATACGTCAACTTGTCCGACAGATCGAGCTCGTCTTCTTGCGACTGCGGAATGGGAGGCGGGTCTATGGCTAAAAGCTCTTCCCTCGTCATCCATAGGTACGCTGTTGGATAATTGCACCTTCCGTCTGGCGACTAGATTGCGCATAGGGGCAGCAACAAACGTCCCACATCGCTGCCAATGCGGAGCCATGGTCGACTGCCTGGGTCACCATGGACTCTCCTGCGGCCGGAGCGCTGGGCGCATACCTCGGCACGCCAGCATTAATGACATTATCCGACGGGCCCTTGTCAGCGTGGAAGTTCCCGCCATCCTGGAGCCCGTTGGGCTGGCGAAGGACGATGGCAAGAGGCCCGACGGCATGACACTGGTGCCTTGGAAGATGGGACGCCCCTTGGTATGGGACGCTACATGTGTAGACACCCTCGCGCCGTCCCAACTTCCAGGCACTAGCAATAGTGCTGGACGTGCTGCATCCACAGCGGAGGACCTCAAACTCTGCAAATATGCAACCCTTGGCAGTGGCTATACGCTTGAGGCGTTTGGGGTCGAAACGCTGCGGCCTTGGGGACCCAATGCGCGTCGTCTTTACAGAGAAATAGCCTCACGACTAATCGATGCCACTGGTGACCAGAGGGCTGGTCAATATTTCGCTCAGCGAATAAGGATTGCCATACAACGTGGCAATGCGGCCAGCCTTCTGGGCACACTGCCCATTGGCAGCGATTTGGGCGAGATTTTTTATTTGTAGGATCTTTTAATTTGTGTGTATTTTTTTTATATTATTGATTAAATGTTTAATTGATTTAAAAAGATAACAATGTTGTGTAGCTAGGTGTTAGATCTGATAATATGTAAAAGTAATAGTATTAAACTTACTTATTAAAATACGAAAATAAATACACAAGTAGCGAATTCAGTATCATATATAACAAAAACAGTAGATAAAATATTAACTAGTGATTTACCTTAGTAACTGATTATACGTATACCTATAAGGTTTTTGTAAACATCCCTTAAACCTGATCCGTACATAATGGAAGGGGCTACGGGCTTGAATCAATTAATTCCTTAAGCCTGGAAAAGCTTACACTGATACGGCTTCTTATTGGTCGTAGATCACTCTCATAAGATTATGCACATACACACATATCATCGTCAGTTACCAACTGAAGCTCGTATCTCTGTTCCGATTCGGTACAGATATACGATGTTTCTAAGAGTGGTGAGTTTTGGCTGTAAGCTTTATTCTTTATTCTTTCTTTATTGCACCATGGTAAAATACAAGATGGTTTTTACAAGCGAAATAGTAAGTACCTCATGGACCCAGAATGGGTATGGCAATTAAATCCTTAAAATTAACATAGGTGCTAAATACATACAATCATCATCATCACCATCATCATCATCATCATCATCATATCAGCCGAAAGACGTCCACTGCTAAACATAGGCCTCCCCCAAAGATTGCCACAATGACCGGTCCTGCGCCACCCGCATCCAGCGGACTCCTGCGACCTTCACCAGGTCATCGGTCCACCTTGTGGGGGGCCTACCCACGCTACGCCTTCCGGTACGTGGCCGCCACTCAAGAACCCTCCCGCCCCAACGGCCATCGGTTCTACGCGCAATGTGCCCCGCCCACTGCCACTTCAGTTTAGCGATTCGGAGAGCTATTTCGATACATACAATCAATCAATTAAAAATATAAACATTATATAATTATTAAAATGGTATAGTAACGTGATTATTTAATAGCAATTTAATATTTACAATTTGAATAGCACATGTTCAATAGTTATTAAAATAGTAATAGGTATAATTAATCAATGCTCATGTCATATCATTATCATTCACAAAATCCTTAACATTATAATACTTTTTATTAATAAGAAATGTCTTCAACATGTTTGCGTAACGTATGTCGTTTTCCTCTGACCTAATGTAATCTGGAAGTAGATTATAGATTTTTACACCGGCGTATTTAGGGCTATTTCGGAATAATTCCAATTTCGGTGCAGGTAGTTGCAATTGCAATTTATTTCTTAAACGTTCATTTTGCTGCTTTTGAAATAGATGCATATTTTTCTTCACAAAAGCTGACGATCAACAGCCTTTTGATCGATTGCTGCAAGCCTCTTCTATTATCCATGCCATTCCATGCATATGTACGCATTGGACGCATTAGGAAGTAATGCTCATAATGCTATGATAACTATTACGAGACCCACGGAAAGAGTTGGGGTGGTGGAAAATGTATTCTTACTGCCGTCACCAGGCGGCCAGAAGAATATGCATTGAGAATAAAATATACAGTTCTGCTGAACAAACGTAAGTTTACGCGATTAATAAGGGGGTTAACCAATAACTAACTGATGGCCGGGCCGTTTGATAGAAAGTGCACAGTGTACATTCACATAACCTTCTAAGGCTCAGCATTACAAGAGTAATATCCAAAATTTGTCACTGAAATGTTTACCTACTAGGTAGGAAATATTAATAATTAATAGTTGATTTCAGTTTGTCCGAAAATTATATGCGTGAAAAAATGCAACTCTGCTCTAATTGAATATAAATAAAATTTGTTCGATGTGAATAAATAGTACAGTAGGGGTAATTAGCCTTACGAGGCGGTCTTTATGCCCTTTTAAAGAAATACCTATATTGTATGTATTTAAGGAACCTTTCGGACATAATTACGAGGATGTCCTTATATAAAGGGTCCACGGATAAAACATGTCTAGAGCTTAAAATAATCAGGGCAAATTCCCACCTTATTCTGTTAAAAGTAAGGTGGTTTTTCATTCTAGAATTTGAATTGACTAGACATGTTCTTTCCGTGTACCCTTCATATATCCATAAAGATATACGTTTATTATATTTATCCAGGGAACCTTCCAGACATAATACTAGTGACAAGGATAACTACAGACATCTCAAAGACATTCCATCGGCCAATCGCACTAAAATATTTGCTCTTCTGTTCGGAAAACCATTTGCCAAGTTTACTGTACCAATTAATGGCGTATTATGTGTAGTGGCTCTATGATGGCAAGTTTACGATCTCGGCCGTCTTGTGGTAATAAAGGCTTTTTATGGCACTGTAGTGTCGGGAAAATAAAGTTCTTCATACAGTAGAGAGCGATGAAAACGGTAACTGTTTTATAGTTTATATCAGTAACCTGAATTAGAAATGGAACGTGTTTTTCAGTTCATAATGGAAAGGTAATTCTGTGATATCAACGGTAGTTTGAGAGGTGGAGAAATACAACTATATGGAAAATATTGATATGATAGGGTTTTCGTTGAACATCATCATCATCACTGGGTACATGATTGTTGCAGTATCTTTTCATTGTAGTAATAGCTTGAACGCGAAAAAACTCCTGACTCACATTCACGTTCCTCCAATTCATGGAAAACACATAGGTTTAGATAATATTTGGTCACACATCTCTCTCATCGGTCTTAATCCATTGCTGGATTTAAGCCTCTCCTATTAACTATCTAGGTTGTCTGGAAGAAATCGCTTTTTAACGATAAGGCTGCCTGTTGTAGCCTATATCTTGTATTTAGCTTAGTTTATTATTTTTTGTTATTTTCTTATTGGTACAATAAATAATTACTTAGGCTTACTAGCAACTGCCCATACATAATTACCACGCTGCTGTGCAAGCGGTTTGGCGATCACAGTGTGTCTACTATGATGATGCGGCTGTCCACCATTAATCATAATCTTCTCTAAACTAATAGTGAGTGACACTTAAATCCCTTATTCCTGACCACGACATTGGCTTAAGGCGACCGGCTTAGCGGAAATCCATACGTACGTTCCCATATCGGCATCTTCTTTCAACTTATGGATTCGCTCACCGCCGGTCGCCTTAGACCAATGTCGTGGCCAGGCTTTTAGTTGACTTTCACAAGGGAAAGCTTGGGGTGGTGACAAATGTATTCTTACTGCCGTCTCGCGGCTTGGTTACCTCGGCCGGTAAACATGACGTCAAATGTACGTTTCCAGTTCTAAGATCACATTTTCCGTGACCACTCGGAAATGCATCAACGTTCGACACGCTCTGTTTTACGAGTTATCGTATGATTTTAACGACCACTTTGCTTTGAACAATTCGTTTGTTCTGGGCCGCACTGTGTTTCGAAGGCCGCGTTGCTGGTAAGATAATGGGTGGCCTTTATTTAGTTAATATTTTTGATTATGCTCTTATACAGAGACGTATTGGTAAGACTGAAACGGACAAACGGAGACTTTTGTGAAATTTGTAACTATCCAGCATGACAACAATTTACATCATCATTTCATATGAAGGTAAAATTAGACTTAGTGATTTTGTTAGAAGTATTGTTATAATGTCAGAAATAAAATAATGTATTATTATGAAAACGTAAATTGAAATCTTATTTTTTTTGCTGATAAGCAATATAAATGGTGTTTATAAATTCATGACAAACAGACAATGATGCTTTAATCAATTGACCTTTTCGGTATGCATATTTTATCAAATACCTAATTAAATTTACCTACTTCAAAGTAAAGAGTACACCAAATCGAATGCTTAATCCACGCGTAAAATTGCCTTTTTACTTGGAAAATTAACTGCTTACTACTACAATCGCAACATTTATAGTCATAACATTATTCACTACCTTATTGAGCAATGTAACAGTTTAATAATGCTACTGATCTACAAAACAGTTGTTTTTTTTTTTATTTGTATTACGATCAAACCAACGGTTCCAGCAAGAAGCATAAAGTTCTTATTATTATGGTCTAATTTCCGTACTCCGCAGTACGAATATGAAGAAATATTACACAGGAGAGGACGAGAAAGATTCAACGGTTGTCCCAATAGAAATTGTTACATTACTGATGACAAAGATTTCTTTGGTAAAGACCGCGTAGAATTGTTTGATGCAATACTTTTCAATGGGCAGAATCTACATTTTTTCAGAACCCTTACTGATCTTCCTCGAGTGAGGGCAATCAAGCAAAAATATGTTTTTCTCTGGGCCGAACCAGTTTGTAACAGTACCGTTTCGCCTTGCGATTATACGATGCCAATTTGTAACAAAATATTTGATAACTTCTTCAATTGGACAGCGACGTATAAGCAAAATTCTGACATTTGGTTGGCCGTAAGAGAGAATAGTCTTCGTCAAAAAATGCATTACGCTTGCATACAAGACATCAATCAACAAGACCAAATGGACGAAAGACTAATCTCTGTTGATGTGTCACGGAAAAAACATGCGGTTGCTTGGTTCGTCTCTAATTGTACCAACACAAAAAAATACCTTGAATACGCATTGAAATTGAGACAAAGTCTTCTAATATACGATCAAAGTCTACACATTTATGGTTGTGGCCAATTATTTGCAAAAAAGAAAAGCGAAGAAGCCAAACTGAAAGAAGAGTACTTTTTTTATTTAGACTTCGAGTCGTTCGATGATAAAGTAGATGAGTGCCCATTGGCACAAAAAAGCGTACCAATTGTGTATGGTCGACAAAATTACTCCAGGTTAGTGAATACTTACATTTTGGACTACAAAAATTAATTTTTTAAGACATGCCTATGCAGAAACGTCATAACTTGTGAGCTGGACTAATAATAGCTCACAGGAGTCGGGATTGCCTTTTTATCTACAGGGCACTTTATAAAACCTGATTTTGGTCTGCAGATACAATAAATACGGAAACTAATCTTCGTGATTTTGGAATCTCAGAAGATGATAAAGATGGTCATGATCAATAATAGTTTTTTAAGATCCTGGGAGCTCGCCAGCCTTATATTATATTAATAGGGATCTTCCCCCATCTTCCATATTGTTTCCTGTGTTTTCCACGAAGAAAGTTATTCAGCATGGCTACCTTTATCAGTTTTTGACAATCTGAACCCCATAATCACCTAGCATTGACAGCGGCATACTAAAGTTGACATTGTACCTAAGTTATACACCGTGTTTTTATTGATTTCCGTTAAATTGATGGGAAGCTTATTTAGGTAAAAAATAATCAATTTCTCTAAGAAACTAGTATCTTAACTCTTATTGTTATTGAGTTATTCAAAAAATAAGGTTAATGACTGAACAAGTGTATTGCAACCTTTATTACATCCTAATGCTACTTATTTTGACGTGGGCCGTCAGTCACCTGAAATTAACTTTTGTGTTATTCTTAAGGTTTTCTCACACTTACCATTTCATTTATTATGTATGAAAACGATTGTACGAAAAATTTTTTTAGAGTTCGACTAAAGCTATATACCAGGTAGCTCCCTATTAACGTACCAAGCAGCCTGTTAAATTTAACGGAATTAAAAAAAACACGGTGTATTTATAAGCCAGGTTAATTACTTATTTCTTTAGTCACCTAGAACTAATCATTTTTTTCAGATTTATGCCTGATGGAACTTTCATAGATGCCGCAATTTACATGCCGGAAAGCCTTGCGACGTCGATAGCGTTTTATGTCAACAATTTGCAGAAATATGGCGATTTCTATACGTTCAGGGATTACAACGCTTTATATGTACCACGAAACTCTCGCGCATATTATTGCACTTTGTGCGGAGCGCTTAATAGCGGAATGATGAGCATTAGTACAACTTATGAAAATTTTCGAGAGTGGTGGAATCCTGATTATGCGGAACATTGTAAACGTAGTATTGGGTGAGTAGAGATTGCGACAGTTGGGCCGTAAAAGGGGAGAGTAGGTATAGAGAGGGGTGAGTTTGTGGACGAAGGTGGTCAGACTGCTAATACCATAATAAAATATTCCGTAGATTACTCAAGCTGTTGTCATTTTTATCGTCATTTCAAGCATTCTATTATTCTATGTAAACTTTTGCTATTTCTACTGATATAATTATTTGTTATCCGTCTCTCTTATTTTAGTATCATCAATATTAATAAATATTTAAAATTCAAACCCTGTTAATATTATTTTTTTACTATTTTCTTCATTGTTTATTGATTGCTTTTGAAATTATGTTACAACGAAAAGTTACAATGGTAACATTCATGGAACATTATTAGTTTATTTCAATTTATTTCAACCAGGAACGACCATTTTACGTTGACATGTCATATGAAGAAAAAAAACAAGTTAATCTATGTCCAAGGAGGGATTGAAAACCATGTCAACAGCTTTCTCGAATTCCTCGGGTGTAGTGTGCAATCACTGATAAGGTTTAAGTATCCACGTGTTTTGCTAGTGGATCTTGCTTAGCATCACTAACTCTATCAGCCTACCAACTATCAATATCGAAGATCCAAATGTATTGTTTTTTAATTGCAAAAATATATTGTTTTGAGATACATATTCATCCAGAAAAATAAAATACCCCGTTGTCACGTAAGCATCTTAGTACCTAAACTACCACCCACGCTTCAAAATTAAATAAAATATTCAATTGATTTAAAAAGATAACAATGTTGTGTAGCTAGGTGTTACTCATACTCATACTCATACTCATTTATTAGTAAAATATAATTACAATTTTATAAAAATAGGGTACACAATTCAAATACAACTTACATCATTTTATAACATACATTATGTCCAGGTACAATTAAATTTTAATGTCAACAGTGTCATTATATAAATAAGAAACTATACAAATTATTTAATTATACAAATTAATTTAATTATACAAAATAATTTGTATAATTAGTAAATTATACAAATTATTCATAATTTAAGTTTTCAAAAATTCATCTAGACCGTAAAATGCTTGCGCAGTTAACCATTTCCTTAATTTATTGTAAAATGTCGTATTGTTTTCAATTATCTTAATCTTGTCGGGTAATTTGTTGTACAGACTTGGACCAACGATATGCATGGTTTTTGAGGATTTAGCTAGTCGGCAACATGTCGTGTCAAGGTGTATATTTGTTTTGTTCAGCGATTCTTTTGCTCTTATATAATTTTGTTGGAAATATGTGTATATTAGTTCGGACGTATTTAATTATGTAGAATATATATTGTGAAATAAATGTCATAATATTATTATTTATGAATAGTGGTCGAGCATGTGTGTCATGTGGTACATGTGAGATTATCCGGATCGCGCGTTTTTGGAGTACAAATACTCGTTGCCATTCCGCTGCTGTACCCCAAAGCTCCAGACCGTAACACATCGTCGAGTGAAACAGTGCAAAATAACTCGATCTAAGCTGTTTTCTTGATAATATTCGTGCTAATCTACTCAGAGCGAAGCATGCGCCGGACAATTTGCCACATACAACGTCAATGTGCACATTCCATTTCAATGCTGAATCTAGAGTCACGCCCAGGAACTTTGCGTTGCTCACCTGCAAGAGGTTGTTACCGTCTACATTGATGGCGAGTGGAAGTGGAGGTTTGCCGCCAAGGGTAATGTGCATCACTTGAGTTTTTTCTAAATTCAATACAAGACCATTTAAATTAAACCATAGCTGAAGTTTTGAAACTTCGGAGGCTATTGATTTCTCGAGCGTAGAAATTGTATTTGATGTTATGATGTCACATGCATCATCTGCGAATAAGTGCATATCTCCATCTACAGCTCTAGGCAAATCGTTAACCTGAATGAGAAAACATAGATTTGCTAACGAAGAGCCCTGCGGAACACCTATATCTATAGATCCATAGTCGGATAGAATTTGGCCATTATTTACCGCTACACTTTGTTGCCGTTGCTTTAAAAAGTCCAGCATTAGTTTTAACGCTGGGCCACGTATGCCTATGTGTTCGAATTTATTTTCAAGTATTGTATGGTTGCATAGGTCAAAGGCTCGTGTCATATCACACAATAGAATCGCGACATGACACCGATTTTCCTTAGAGATTTTCCGATTTTCCTCCTTCCTAGATCTGATAATATGTAAAAGTAATAGTATTAAACTTACTTATTAAAATACGAAAATAAATACACAAGTAGCGAATTCAGTATCATAACAAAAACAGCAGATAAAATATTAACAAGTGATTTACCTTAGTAATTGATTATACGTATACCTATAAGGTTTTTGTAAACATCCCTTAAACCTGATCCGTACATAATGGAAGGGGCTACGGCTTGAATCAATTAATTCCTTAAGCCTGGAAAAGCTTACACTGATACGGCTTCTTATTGGTCGTAGATCACTCTCATAAGATTATGCACATACACACAGTCATAATCATCGTCAGTTACCAACTGAAGCTCGTATCTCTGTTGCGATTCGGTACAGATATACGATGTTTCTAAGAGTGGTGAGTTTTGGCTGTAAGCTGACGATCAAAAGCCTTTTAGTCGATTGCTGCAAACCTCTTTTATTATCCATGCGTATGGACGCATTAGGAAGTAATGCTCATAATGCTATGATGACTATTAAGGTGGATTTAGACTAAACGAGCGTTCGCTCATTCTATCCCCCACTCTACGAAATCAAACGAAATTCGATGTTTTGTGTAACGAACGAATTTCGTAGAGTGGGGGATAGAATGAGCGAATGCTCGTTTGGTCTAGCATCTTTTGAGACCCACGGGAAGAGTTCGGGGTGGTGGAAAATGTATTTTTACTGTCGTCACCAGGCGGCGGTAAGAATATAAATTAAGGATGAAACATAATATGCAGTTCGAACTAACCCAAGGATTCATAAACGGTTCTAACTTAGCAAGTATTGTTGATCTCTTCCGATCTTTTCAATATAATATATTTCATATAAACTTAGGCGATAAGTATACAGTGTGTGGCCTTGAACACGGGAGTAAAATGACAAACGATACTTATCGCCTAAGTTTTGTCTGTATGATATAATTAAAACTCTTGTTTGTCGAAATTACCAAACATGAGATTGAAGTAACTCGAAACAAGGAGGATAATGCTGCAGCTCGCTTTTCTCGAGATTTTTATTTAGGCTAGTTAAATTTTATTATTTTCTGTAAGTCTGTCTATAGTCACTATACTGAGTAATCGTTACTAGAGACGGTAACGCTGAGGAACTTTCAATATGGACACAACCAAGAAATGCATTTAAAATAAAGTTATGAAGAAACAAGCGGCCATAATCTCACACAACAAACGAGCGATCAAAAACCGTTTGAATACACCATCTAGGGTAGATGTGATTGAGCTATTGAATAATGGGAATCATGGCATGAGATACGAGATGTGATTATTTGACGTGTATACATTGTACACTATTGGCAGCCGAGTGATTAAATTGTAATTGATTTTATCACGCCCATATTTGTTGCTGTCGTATCAAAATCTATCACACATCATTATCTACAGGCTTATACATGAATTATGAAGAGTTCGGCATTTCATTTGGAAGAATAGGTAATGGTTTACTTAAAGCAACATTACACTCTTAACATACACACACACCAATATCATGGATGGACTTACGCCTCTTCTAATACTTATGTGTGTATTAGGAGGTACATGCCCATCATTTTCACGCCGGATAAGTGGGTTGACAGTAGTGTGTCCACAGACACTCTTCAGATGGACCTTAAATCTATGCAATTACGATGACTAAGACTAACAATCGTACCTATTCGAATGATGACAGTCCAAGAATTGAAACAATTCAAATAAATATAAACGGCTTGTGAGATTATACAAAATACCAGTACATAATGAAAATTCTTGCTCTATACAGGGTGTTTGTTATGTCGTTAGCCAAATTTGGATATGTCATTCGCGATCACCAGTACACAACATTTTTGAAAAAAAAAGTGACACTTTTTTTTAGTTTTTTTTCCCGTGTTTTATCCGGCAAAAACATAATTTGTGGTCACTAGGCAAGTTTGTTTCAATCCGTGCGATTCGATGGCAGACAAAAGGGTAGCAGGTTTGAGTAGTCAAGTCTTAGCCAATCAGGAGTTCATCACAAGCACCGATCAGCCGACGTCACTCACCCCACCATCGGCACTAAACAATGAATAAAATGTCCTAACTACATGCACACACGATTGTTATTTGATTAAAACTGCCCAAGCGCATACCTACCTGTACCTGCTCGTCGTCATCAACAATTCAATTTGCTTAGAGAGTGCATTAGAATCGATATCTGAGGTAAACCAGTACGCGTTTGTATGACGGAACATTTAAGTTACTCCGTTCTTGAGGTCAAATTATGCTGGCTCGGCTGATCGCAAGATGCCATGTGCCATTTGTACAGCACTCTGTAAACAAAGAAGGAGTGCGCTTGCGTAAACGCGCTCGAGTCAAACTACCCTCAGATCGGCGCGCAACTCAAAATACCCTCATTATTAGTACTGTATGCGATAGACTGATAATGCTGTCTCGTGAGATTTACCTGCAAGTTAAGCTCCACCTCCATTCCCCACCACGCGTAGGAAACTTGTTACGTACGTTATAACGCATTGAATTAGTTACCTTATGCGGGTTAATTAAAGTTGCAAACTCAAACACCCTTTCCAATCTGATTTGGCAGTTATGAGATGATGGGGCAGTACGCAAAGTAAGCAAGTGATCATAGTGACCAATCATTCGTTAGATAATGGGATTTAAAAAAAAATCTATAACAAAAAGGATAATGAAAAATGGATTATTTTTGTTTTACCAAATATTTTTTTACGCCTTTACCCAACACATATTGCAATATGGCTAATGATATAACAAACACCCTGTAGATACTTGGGTAATTAATCTGTAAATCCTAATCCCTTTATTTATAAACGTATCCTCGTAATGTGCCTGCTATATGGCCAAATTTCAAAATATATTTTTTAGTACCGTTGGTGCCTTTTTTCGGCTCTAGTGCGAGATGTGGCTCATTTTACATCAGGTCCAAAACTATGGAGGGCCATCTGTACTAAAAACGTCGTACGAGACACGTACACAAAGGAAATACGTAACTCGTGTCGATTTAAAACACTCCCTTCGGTCATGTTTTAAGAAATTGCCATTCGTTTCGAATTTCTTGTTTTTCGCACTTGTGTCGTAATGTACTATTATGGAGAATGTGGTGGAAGGAAAATATGGTCACTTTCCCATACAATTTTGTTTTGAGATGATTTCTAATGTGCACTGTGTTAGCACTGTTAGCACAGTGTACATTCACATAAACATAACTTTCTAAGACCCAGTAATACAAGAGCAATATTCAAAATTTGTCACTAAAATTTTTAGTGATAAATTTTTGAATTAAATAAAGTTGATTTCAGTTTGTCCGAAAATTATATGCTTAAAAAAGGCAACTCTATTCTAATTAAATAGAAATTAAATTTATTCGATGTGAATAAGTACTACAGGTAGGGCTAATTGACCTTACGAGGATGTCTTAAGCCCTTTTAAAGAAATACCTATATTGTATGTATTTAAGGAACCTTTCGGACATAATTACGAGGATGTCCTTATATAAAGGGTCCACGGATAAAACATGTCCAGAGCTTAAAATAATCAGGGCAAATTCCTTATTCTGTTAAAAGTAAGGTGGGTTTTCCTTCTAGAATTTGAATTGACTAGACATGTTCTTTCCGTGTACCCTTCATATATCCATAAAGATATACGTTTATTATATTTATCCAGGGAACCTTCCAGACATAATACTAGTGACAAGGATAACTACAGACATCTCAAAGACATTCCATCGGCCAATCGCACTAAAATATTTGCTCTTCTGTTCGGAAAACTATTTGCCAAGTTTACTGTACCAATTAATGGCGTATTATGTGTAGTGGCTCTATGATGACAAGTTTACGATCTCGGCTGTCTTGTGGTAATAAAGGCTTTTTATGGCACTGTAGTGTCGGGAAAATAAAGTTCTTCATACAGTAGAGAGCGATGAAAACGGTAACTGTTTTATAGTTTATATCAGTAACCTGAATTAGAAATGGAACGTGTTTTTCAGTTCATAATGGAAAGGTAATTCTGTGATATCAACGGTAGTTTGAGAGG
>JALPQI010012887.1:0-26475 GCA_025490895.1 Thaumatotibia leucotreta | reverse complement strand
TTGCTATTATATGACCATTGTGAATGAAGTCATATAACAGCTAATTATATATCTTGTTTTATAAGAGTGTTTTATTCAGCATCTCGACATCTTTTGTGACTAAATAGTCATATAAGATTAATGCTGAGTAACCTGCTTTTACATGACGCTTACTTGACTATTTGTCGAATAATTACATCTTATATGACCTATGCTCGAGTAAATGGAAAAATAATTGCTATTATAGAACTTTTTGGTTTCAGCTGTTACTTTTATATGATTAACGTATCTACCTGTAGGTGTCATGGCGCTTAAACCACTAAACTTGCTATATAAGAACTAATACGAAGCAGTTATATGATATGTTAATCGTATACATGTCATATAGTAGTTTCCTTCGTAATAATTAAAAATATTTATTTAATTTATATTGTAATAACTAATAATTAAAGTGGCGCGTTCATTATTTACTACTAAATATAGTATACTTTATCAGTAAAGTGGTATTCGCAATACATTTTCACCATAAGGTAGAATTTATAATGCCAATTATAACATGGTCATATATTACTTAGATAGCTCTGTCAAAACATACTCAACGGCATTAAGTAATTTTATTTTGTTTACACCAGCTAGCACTAACAAAATTATATGCACGAGCAAGTTGTCAATCCGTCTTCTGTTTAGTTAAGCTGGACACTTTTATTCCACAAATTTGGCATATAAGTAGCAATTATATGATCAATAAATAACTAACTCAACGGTTATATGGCTTTTATATGATTAAAAGTCATATAAAAGCTATATAAGTCGCTATTATACAGCTAGTTAGCTATAAAGTGGTCACGGCGATGATTATTATATGACTAATAAGTGGTGGCAGTTTCAGTTAAATGGCTTTTATATGGCTAAAAAGCTGAGTAATATGGGCCCAAATCGCGTTATATAAACGTAATTATTACGTTTTCATGACCAATTTCATAAGCTAAAAGCCTGAATATGTTACGTTTCCGCGACGATTATATGACGAAATTTTGCTAGTTGGGTACTAGCCACTGACTTGCTTCATGTAGCTTTTGTTACATGTCATCACTCTTATTTTACATAGACATAGAGTCTATAGCAAAAATCAAAGCATGTGAGTGGCTATGTCACCCTTAAAATCACAGTTTAAATAGCATTATGAATTTTTAATAATACTTTGATTTTGTGAGTTACGTGGCCTTTCCAAGGCGGGTCACCCACTATTCATTAGCAGGGTTCGGATATCTCGTAGCACGGTAAGACGTTAGAGAACAACGGAGTCGATTTTAACATAAAAGTCGTCTTATACTCATACTCATCCTCATGTATATAATTAGTCAAAAAATGCTTTTAATTTTATTAAAACTAGAAGCTTAGTTAATAACATTGTTTTCCTAACTAGTGCGCAAAAACGAACTTTGCGCACGCTTCGCGCAAGGAAATTTCTCTTTTGGACGCTCTTGTTATGAAAAAATTCGTCCCTTACACGTGCAAAAACTTTTTTTAACTCGGGTGATTGTCGCCCTCGTTTCACTCGGGCTCCAACTTTCACCCTCGCCGGAAAAAAGTTTTCCCGCACTAGTTAGGAAATGTACTATTGTTTGCGTGTTTTTACGTAAAAAATACGCAAGCAAATATTAAAAATATAGTTGTATTCAATTCCAAATTTTCAAAACTACAATTTATGTACATAGATTAAATCTAACTAATCTACTTAACCTAACCTATATCTAAGATTGGCCCTTGTGGCATTGTACCGAGGATGCTGGCGGCATTTCCTCGCTGTATCGCAATACTGATGCGTTGTGCGAGGAAGTCGCCAGCTCTTCGGTCTTTAGTTACATCAACCAGACGTTTCGCGATCTCAGCAAACAATTTGCGTGCGCTGGGGCCCCGAGAACCTAAAGTTTCTACGCCAAACGGTACAAAATCATACTCTTTGCCGAGGCCCTTATATTTATTACGTTTTAAAAATTCGGCATTTTCAGCCGCAGCGGCTGCTTTAAACGTAGTTCGTTGAAGATGGGACGGTGCCAGGGTGTCTACGCAAGTAGCATCCCATACCAACATCCGTCCCAAGCTCCAAGGAACCAAAGACACACCATCAGGTATTTTACCATCATCTCTAATAATACCAGTAGGCTCAAGAAGAGCAGATACGTTGATCGTGGCAAGAGACCTGCGGATTATGTCGTTAAGCGTCGCTTGTCTGGATATACGGCCTGCAAATAGATTTATTTCGTTTATAATCAACTTTTGGAATGAGTATATGAGTATGAGTATAAGTTGACTTTTATGTTAATCGATTCCGTGGTTCTCTAACGTCTTACCTCGCTACAAGATATTCAAAACCCTGATGTTCATTATTCATTATAGTAAAGCTTGCAGGTGCAGGATACTTTCGTCTAGCAAACTTGGCAACTGTTTTCCCCTGGGTTAATTCTATTATAATCATCATCATCATCATCATCATCTCAGCCATAAGACGTCCACTGCTGAACATAGGCCTCCCCTCTGGACCTCCACATTATAATATAGCAGCTAAATAGTTCCTAGTAACCTGAAGGTTCCGGGTTCCAATCACGGCGAGGGCATTAATCTGGGAATTGATAAAAAACAACTTTATGCCATAATAAGCTTTTTTATTTTAATTACATTGTACGTCCATCCATCTTGTAAGTAAATAATCGGAAAGGACCAGGTATCACTAAAATAAATATTATAGCTGAACAAAAACTACTAACAGTTGGCCTTGCTTAGGTACATAATTATAATGTATATAACGTCATTATACAACACAGTGATATCACTGAGGAAAAGTCCAAGAAACATATAAATTTTGTATTTTAATAATCAATCCAGTGCCTTAGTAAATACCTAGTCACACTATTTTACCTGGTCCTTAATGAATAATACATATAATTGAAATTAGAGCACTATAAAATATGCCCAGGGTCCCATCTTCTTTACCAAAACTTTTCGATTAGAAAACATCACGAATGTTAACCATATGTAAAATTGTACAATGCTTTGTTGTAATTAAAAAAATACATAAAATAACGAGTTTTCTGCAAACAGAACCAATTACACGCAATTTATGAAATACAATAATTTATAGAAAGGCATTTATATAAACTGACTATTATTCACTGATATATACGAGTAATATTATGTTTCTAACATAAAACATAATTATTAATTTTAATTAAATTAAGTTTAAAAAACAATGTTCCATTGAAGGTAATCCACAACAGGACCCAAAAATTAATGAAACTATCGGTTGACGTTTTTCCTAGTATGGCTATAGTATCTACATTATTACATAATTCATATAATTTGAATATAATTATCTATACAATAGCTCAATGTTTTCAAAATAAATATGTCGATTCGCATTAAATATACACATTTTCTTAACATATCACATCTTTTAACCTAACAAACAAATTTCTACAATAGTCAGTGTAAAGAGCTGCAGGAAGACTTTGAACACCAAATGACGAGAATGACTTTACATATGGCATTTATTTTTAAAGCATTTTCTTGCTTTTTTGGCATTTAAACTCGCGTATGTTTTTCATGACAATCATGACGAATAAAACATTTAATTGAAAATAAAACAAAGTGGCAGGTATACATAATGTATATTAATCTCTAGCTGCGGAAAAGACCAAAAGACGCTATTAATTTTGATATTATAATATATGACATGACATACATTAAATTCAAAATTGGTCGGGCCCTTTGAACCGCAAAGCTTAGAAGTATCGTTACCAGAACATAATTATAACGTTGCACAACACAAAAAGATGGAAAGAAAAATGTCGAAATCCCATATTTTTAAAGTCAAACCCTTCTTTGGCAATTATGATTACGTTAACATACATAAATCTGTTTCCACAGTTTTATTCTAATCATATCGAAAATATTCTGCTGAATTACACAGACTATAATAATTGAACTCTTAAAATACTGTCTCACTTGTATCGCCTACCAACACGTAATATTCTGAAGATTATGACATTGACGAGAAAGTACCTAAGTATATACAAAAGTCACGAAATGGGTAATTTAATAACTTTGAAACAATACTAGTTAGTAATAATATATGTACATACACAGGATACATATGTCAGAAGCTGTTGAAAATCTTGAACGCCTCGTATTAGTTTAAGTTAAACTGAGCAATTTTTATTACGGGACCAACGCTAAAATGACGAAAAAAATGCGCAAAAATGTCCATCAAGCAGTTGTGTAAGTACCTATTGCATCTGTAAGGATTTCGATCTTAGTATGGGGTGTCTAAGATATCAGAGGCTGGTGACTTTCAACCGGTATAGATTATAAATATGAATATTAATAATATTATGCTTTGAATCCGGTATTGCTACTCATACTGATTGGACAAAAATATTATCAAAACATAATACTATCCTAACTATTAGAAATACTGGAAATTTAAGATAGGTCTTCGTTTTCATTTCAACAATGATTATATTTTATATTCAAGGGGCTCTCCAGAACTTTCTATCAATTTATTTTTCTATAACAAAAATAAACGTAAGGGTATACGTTGTTTTTAGATCCTTAGTGAGATGCGTGGTATAATACAAAGTGTTAGCCGTTCAACTTTTAACTAATTAATTTAAAAAATAGCAGTGTAATTTTATGCTATAAACGTCTAAATTGTTACGATTATCTGCATGGTATCAGTAATTGGTACTAACTTTACAACCATGCAAAATAGTAGATATTAAGTATGAATGTTCTTAATGGCTCAAACTGGAGTAAAAATATACTGGTATATTTTAAACCGTAACATTGATTGTAATAACGTATTTATAATTACTGTAAATACTGTATAATCTATAATGACAGTGAATATTATGTAACAAAAAACAGACAACATTTAAAGCGGTACCAGTAAAGTTAGTGCTTTGCTTACAGTATATCTAGTTATTCAACGAAACACGATGTTTATTTGTTTCAAACGCGTATTGTAAATACACATATTAGTATTTATTATCAACGTTGACATCACACTGCATAATAAGGGTAAGGAGAAACTAACTAAGACAATATTGTGTCAAAAAATCAACAATTTGTGTGCTGCCTGAATTAAAATCACGAGCGCTACCTTCTTTTTAGAACTTCCACGACTTGATATAGCTATTTAGGTAGTTAAGAAAATCCGTGGCAGGATAAGGGAGCATCGTGTGTCTTAACAGCTTTTAGAATTATTTTTTCTGATTATGAGTCACGTCATTACTCATTAGTAAGTGTTATACTGAAATTCAGCATCCGGCACTTCTTATTTTTGAAGAAAATTAATAAATACGACTAATCTTATTTTATAAATAGTCCAATGAACTCAAAATTAGAAGAGATTAGTTTTTTATGATGTTTACATTATGTTAAATCTTAATAAAAAACCTATTACAAGTTAATAAAATAGAGATGTCCTTGTTTTGCAATAAGAAGTGTTATCCGGTTTATATAGACAAATTTCAGATATCAATTAAGGGAAATCAATATGCAAAACAAGAAGGAATTAGTAAATTTAAAATAGACCTATTCATAAAAAAAGTTTTGTGCCTTTTCTTTCTTACAAAATAGTAAGTGGCAGATACATATTTTGTATAACACTTACTAATGACATGACCCATCATCAGACAAAAAACAGCCTGATAATATGTTAATACACAAGACGTTCCTTTATCCTGCCACGGTGCACGGTTCCTAATTTATCTGTCATAAAATATTCTGGTACTGAAATACTAATGAACAGAAATATGGCGCTATTCTCATAAGCAAGTCATTTCACTAGTCATACGTATTTAATTATTAATAAGAAGGTTTAATACTTTGGCTACATTTTTACATAAATACTTTTTGTCCACCAGGACCTGGCAGTTTATTTCATAAACATCAATTTTTCTATGTATTTATTGTCTTATCTTTTTAACACAAACTTAGTGGCTATATTTCGGGTTAACAAACACACAAAGCATAGGATGGTGTATTCTATTATGGTATATGGTTATAACTGCATACAATAAACTTTGTACCTACTAATGTTCGGTGCGCCAGTCAGATCAAGGAGGGGGGGGGGGGCGGGCTACCATGACCTCTTCAATGCGATTCAGTCAGTTAGGTTCGGCTTTTGAATTTTGACAGTTATTCTATGAAACTGACACATCGCGGATAGATAATGGCGGATAGGTAGCCCTCTATGTATGTGACCCATTGTTAGGCCGCGGCCTGGAAGCAAGCGAGAATCGCGCGAATTAATTTAACCCTTAAATGCATGACCTTGACAAAGATTTATTCAAATTTGAATTTTGACATGCTGCCAATAGAGTCAAGAATACATGATGCATGTATACATCACTATGCATTTAAGGGTTAAGCGACAACTATGTTGCGGCCTTCACTGATGGTTTCTGAACTTCAAAATGCAAAAAAGGACACTATCGAAGAACCAATCGTATATATATTATTATTATTCGATTTACCTGTCGCAGTAGCAAAATGAATGTTGAAACTATTGATACGCGCGTAAAATTATTTGAAGAATTTAAAGAATTTCGTTCTTCCATGAATCAATCAGAGTAAGTACACTAATTCAAGACCGACTCTACTATAAACATCATCGCATTTGATCTGATTTATTGAAATATATAGGTACTAATATTTGGCAGGTTAAAAATGTTTTCCACGAAGCTAATTAATAAAAGAGAAAGTACACTAATTCAAGACCGCCTCGACTATAAACATCGCCGCGTTTGATGCGATTTATTGAAGTATGTAGGTACTAATATTTGGCAGGTTAAAAAATGGTTTCCACGAAGCTAATTAATTGATGTATTGAAAATACTATTGGCATTATGTATATTTATCGTATTGGCTGTTTATGTAGCGTAATGGATACGTGACCAAAGAATGCTGATTAAACCTCATAGTTTTAGAGATAATGTTTGAAATAACATACCTAATATAAATGACAATGTTTATATCCTTATGTGTTGAAATGAATTAGCCCACAAAATATACAAAACGCCACGAAAACCGCAATGATGTCATCGTGCCACTGGCACTGTATCTATTTGAATGGAATAAATTAGGATGTGATTGCGTACATTATTTAATTTCGGAACATTCAATGTTTAAATGTAGCATAGGAACACTGGTATATTCAAAATACAGATTTTCGTATTTGCCAATTCAATGACTGCTGTTTTGTCGATGATTTATAACGGGTCACTGGGGTAGAACGAGCTCAAAACTAGTCGCGTGTGAACAAGCTCAAAAGTAGATAGTAAGTACTTAATGTCTTCTTATGACACTATTGTCACAAGAACTATAAACGACGATCCTACCCGCTATCAACCATACTTTTGATGACGGTATACTATACTGAAACTTCATCGTAATGGTTGGTAGACTTGGTCGCTAGCGGGAAGGATCGTCGTTCTGTTCTCCTCTTTGTATGGTGTATGTTTGTTTTCTCAAACATGCAATAAAATGTTGTAGTTACGTGGCTAAAAAGCGGCCGGGAAGTACCTCGTTGCCGGCCTAGGCCGGCAAGTGCCTCTTTTTTAATTGTCATTTGACATAGGGTTGCGACCTGGCATCTTGGCTTTTAGCCAATAATTATCTGTAAGTAATATTAGTGTTAAAAAAAATGATTTTGCAGTTATTAAAATATATAATTTAAAATATGTACAATAACAACTCAAAATAATATTTAAAAAGCAGTATTATAAGGTGCGATCCGTCGGTCCCGATCACCGCATGCGATTAATTGGACCCAACAGACCGCGACCGTCTAATACCGCTTTTTAAAAGGAAAAATATGCACCTTTCAAACAGGTCAAACATAAAAAAAAATGAGGTGTCGGTGTCGTATTTGACTTTTGTTGTGTTTCAAAGACTTGTAATTGACTTATAATTTCTTAGAAAGAAGATAAATTTTTTTGTTTCATTTCATTGCATGTTTGAGAAAAGCATTATACATACCTCGGCCATGAAGTGACGGGTTGCCGTCCGAATACTATCCGGCCTCACTTCGCTCGTCCATCTACATATATTCGGCCGGCAACCAGTCCCTTCCCGGCCTCGGTAGTAATGTACTATTATTGCGCATGTATTCCAGTCTATGGTTATTTTATTACCAATATGGAAAATTTTTCACTGCCCAATTTTAACAAGCACGTAATTATATGTGTTATATGTATTATTTCAGCAGGCGATTTAGGTAGGTATGGCTATATATATTAGGCATGTCCTTTTGATCGACTTTATGCTTATACACAAAATCAGAGTTTTACACGGAAAGAACACGTCTAGTCTACTTTTTCGGAAAATTGCTATGAAATATCCATACCATATCTGTTTTAAAATCTAGGATGTAATCGAATAAAATAGTTTTATTTAGCTGAATCTATATAACTCAAAATATTGCTTACGATACCAAATAGTGCTTAAAAATGTTGTGTAGATTTTATACCAACCATAGTTTTTTAAATTAAAAAGTTAAGTAATAAATGAAAAGATCTCTTTAGTATCACGTAATAATAATATAGACTTGTCACATAGAAGATGCGTTATTCTAATAGTTTACGTGTGTTATCTATAGGATAGCATGAAGTTATAAGTGTTATTAAAAGTTTTAGTTCATGTAACCCTGTCGGAGAAGAATAAGTTCAAGTTTAAAGTCGTATAATTGACTTACATTATAAAAAGCTCAGGTAAAATAATAATTGACTAGTTGTGTCATTTTAAGTACAGGCAACTTTACACTAAGTACAAGTACATTCATAACTGTATTATATATTTCAGTTACAAACAACTTTAGGGTAATTTTATAAATATGATAAAATAACAAAAATATTTTATCCTCTTAAACAAAATGCGTGATATATAATATTTAAAAACTTAACAGGACAACCGTTTACCTTGAAAGTGAGACAAGGGTTAATATAAGATAAGAAGGTATGCGACAATAAACGTCGCGGAAAATATGATAATAGAATATTGGCGAATAGAATATTGTAAATAAATCTGTGTGTGTCGCCGGCGGTGTCCGCCAATGGCGCGCGTAGCACCAATATGTAATTAATTTTTTTTATTTAGTAGCTACGCGCTACGCCGTAGCAGGTAAGCGCTTGCGCATGAAATAAAATACAATTATTAAGTTTATGTTTTCAAAGCTTAACAGTGCCTGTGTCTGATTGTGAGAAATACTGGTTGATTAGCAAACTCCAGCTGAGGAACCAAAGAGGTCGATAATTCTGAAGGCAGGTAGACGTTGAATTAGCCAGGCTTGAGTCAGAATGCGGCCTTTTTATACTTAACTCGTTGACAGCCACTGCGAAGAAAAAAAATACATTAAAAAAAACTTAAACTATAACTATCGTCAGTGGAATCAAAAAAAAAGGAATAAACCTAACCTAAAAACTTGCATTATTCCATAATCACGCACTTTTTGAACACAATCTTGATTTTATTAGGAACTTAAAATCTTAAATCTAGCTCAGATAGATTTTTAAAATTATTGATATTTATTAGTATTAACTAACGTAAAAATATGTCTGCGAACGTGTTTCATGATATGTGCCAAAGACGTCGTTCGAATGCTATGGAATACATGGCGCTACATTGGTTTACACTTTTTACTGACGATTTGGATACCTACATCTTAGAGAAATATGGAATACTAACCAGTAACGGTTTGCTTCTTGATGTCAGCATAGCGCTCGCCGGGGCCGACGTCATCTGGAATGGTGGCAGTGCAGGTCAGCTGCAGCCGGCCATGCGCCGGCGCACGCAGCTCTGCCACTGACACCCACAGAGAAATCGGCGTTGCTGGAGGTACGCGCGGCCGCTCACGGATCTGTCATATAACATTATTAAGACCACATTTTAGACATGGAGAGATCTATCCTACACATCTGCTTTTTTAGGGTTACGTAGAAAACTAGGTACCCTTATAGTTTCACCATGTCTCTCTGTCTGTCCCCAACATAGCTCCTTGGCCGTGTACTAGAAATATACGATTTGGCATAGGTATGCATTAATGGTAGAATTAAATTAAGTGGTAGAAAGAAATAAAGAAAAAAAATTTTTTGGTGAGGATGGTTTTTTTTTAATTTTGCTGTTGTAATCCTATAATGTGGAGGTGCGGCGATAGGCAAGTACTAGGGATCCTAAATAAACACCTTGCCCGCGATTTTCTGATAAGATTCTAATTGGAAAATAATAAAAATGTGTAGCATTATTAACGATTGTTAATAATCGATCGGATTCGCATAAATGCGGGCGCGGGGCGGGACACATCCCGTCTGTATTCATCGCTTCTGCCATACAATAAAGTGCAGGCAGGTTGAAAGTGCCGGCAATTCGATTGGGAACCATACTGTATACACTCATAATGGAATTGGTCCACCTTCTACACTGGTAGCACTTTCATAATGCACCCTATAATGACTTTAAAGTTTAAATGTATTACTTACCTCAAAACTGTAATCTACCCCAAAGCTCATGTTAACTGTGCACGGAAACGTAGTTATTCCAACCTAAATGATTGCTACATAATGAAGTTGTTTGTTGTCCTTACCGCAAAACTGAAAGATTAACATGTAACTCGCTCTACAAACAACCCAGTAACTTATGCAATTTGTCAAGATGTTCCTTTGTGAGCGGAAGATAGACTATGGCTATCAAACAAATGGTATCTCATTCAGACCGCCTTTAGGTAGGTAATATAACATTCAAAGTGATTGGATACGATAAAGATACTAGATTGACATTCAATAAAATACACACAATAATAACAGAGAAGATATAAAATATGAAAACTAAACATTGGAATTTAGTTAGAATAAAAAGCAAGATAAATAAATAAAAACAATAATTATTTAAGTATTAATTACTATAACATAATATGGAAAATGGCTTACCAGGGACTTCACTATTCCTAGAGTCAAGTTCATAAATATATAATTATACAATTATTTAAGATAGAAATATGTATAAGCAGTACACCACCTAAAATTAGGTAAGTAAGTAGGTACCACGCTCATCTTAGCTACGTGTTCGTTGAGCGGGTATTTGTTGCTCCTAGTAATGGATGATCACAGTTGCGGCAGTAATCTCGCTCACGAGCCCCTAGAACTTCACCGAGTAAGTTAACTCCCCTTTCGACTTTTAGGTGAGTACCAGCCTCACCTTAGCAACGTCTGTTCTGTGCTCATTGATCGTGAACGGGTTGTGCTTAATGTGGTTGAGTATTAGCGCCACTGTGATTGCTCGCGATCGCAAAGTACTAGACTGAGTAAGTAAACTGCCCTTTTGTACTTTAGGTAAGTACCACACTCACCTTAGCTACGTCCTTCCTGTGCCCATTGTGCGTGCACTTGGTGTGATCGAGCATCAGCGCCACTGCCGTTGCTCGCGATCGCCAAGTATTTGACTGAGTAACTAAACTGCCCTTTTGTACTATAGGTAAGTACCACACTGACCTTAGCTACGTCTTTACTGTGCTCATTGAGCGTGCACTTGGTGTGATCGAGCATCAGCACCACTGCCGCTGCTCGCGATCGCCAAGTATTTAACTTAGTAACTAAACTGCCCTTTTGTACTTTAGGTAAATACCGCACTCACCTAAGCTACGTCCTTACTGTTCCCATTGTGCGTGCACTTGGTGTGATCGAGCATCAGCGCCACTGCTACTGCTCGCGATCGCCAAGTACTTGACTGAGTAAGTAAACTGCCCTTTTGTACTTTAGGTAAGTACCACACTCACCTTAGCTACGTCCTTACTGTGCCCATTGTGCGTGCACTTGGTGTGATCGAGCATCAGCGCCACTGCTACTGCTCGCAATCGCCAAGTACTTGACTGAGTAAGTAAACTGCCCTTTTGTACTTTAGGTAAGTACCACACTCACCTTAGCTACGTCTTTCCCGTGCCCATTGTGCGTGCACTTGGTGTGATAGAGCATCATCAGCGCCACTGCCGCTGCTCACGATCACCAAGTACTTGACTGAGTAAGTAAGCTGCCCTTTTGTACTTAGGTCTTAGGTTAGTACGATACTCACCTTAGCTACGTCCTTACTGTGCCCATTGAGCGTGCACTCGGTGGGATTGAGCATCGGCGCCACTGCCACTGCTCGCGTTCGCCAAATACTTGACTGAGTACCGAAGTAAACTGCCCTTTTGTACTTTAAGTAAGTACCGCGTTCGCCCTAGCTACGTCCTCGATATGCTCGTTAAGCGTGTACTTGGTGTAATTGGTATGGTTGAGCACCGGCACCATTATGATTGCTCGCGATTGCAAAATACTTGACCGAGTACGTAAACTCCTTTTTTGTAGGAACTTCTACAGTATTCCACCTACGTAAGTATCCCACGCACCTTAGCTACGTCCTCGCTGTGGTCGTTGAGCGTGCATTTAGTGTGTTTGGTATGGTTGAGCACCGGCGCGGCGGTGGTCTCGCTCACAAGCGCCCAGTACTTGGCCGTGTAATTGAACTCAGGGGCAATATAGCGGTGCTGATGTTTCCTGTGTCTGTACCCCCCGCCTCCTTTTGTGCGCGTCGAACTGGAAACCCGATAAGAGAAGTATCGTACGGATTCTTCATCCACCTAAAACAAAAAGTATGTTATGGAAATACGTGTAATACATTTAAACCCTAATAACTAAGTCCATTATTATAAGTAGAATCATCATCATCATCATATCAGCCGCAAGACGTCCACTGCTGAACATAGGCCTCCCCCAAAGATTGCCACAATGCCCGGTCCTGCGCCACCCGCATCCAGCGGACTCCTGCGACCATCACCAGATCATCAGTCCACCTTTTGGGGGGCCTACCCACGCTGCGCCTTCCGGTACGTGGCTGCCACTCGAGATTTTTTCCGCCCCAACGGCCATCGGTTCTGCCATCACTTCCATTTCAGCTTAGCGATTCGGAGAGTTATATCGGTTACTTTGGTCCTGCTGCGGATGGTCTCATGTCCACTCCTATCTCGCAGAGAGACTCCTAGCATAGCCCTCTCTATTGCCCTTTGGGCGACTTTGAGCCTTCTTATGAGGCCCATTGTATGATGGGTCTCATATTATGTATAAGTAGATTACAAAACGACAATGTTATCAACTTTAAACAGAACACACAATATCCTACTTTGCAATGATACATAAATCATTTTCATGCCATGTAAGTCGTACGTCGCAAAATCTAGGTGACATAGTCAATTTCCGATTCACGCCTAGCCCGCGGCATACATTTTCCCTACTCCATAATGCAAATAGAATAAAAGCGGCAAATCTATGCAAGGAAAGCCAATTGGTTGGAACAAAAATAATTTCCTAAAATACGACCAGTTTACAAAAGTGATATTCATATACTTAACAGGTAGCTATGAGTCTAAATTTCTAACTAGCTACTGAAAGTAATCACTTAGTGAAATCATGTCATTAAGGGGATTAAAATTATCCTTGTATAAGTATAAAACCATGCACATCCTAATTGGCTAACAATTGTACGCACAACACATGAAAATTCGTCACAACGAGATTAAACACACCAATCTCTTAAAAGTGTGTGTTTACTCGCAAGTCATCGTGCAAATTGCAATTTTTCCCCTCTCGGTGTAATCATGCTTTAGTCGTTTGAGGAAAACCGCCTCACGACTTTAGACGTGAAACACCAATTAAATTGGTATGTAAATATACAGGTACTTATGTTTTCCCGTGCGCATGTATTACTTGGCCCGGCAATTCTACTGTCATGAATGTAGGACACCTATTTTAAAACGGAAATTAGGTGTTAAAAACAATGTATTATTTGAAAGGCTTAAGACTAAGTCAGGCCTGCCTGCTCGCCACGATGTTAGAGATGACTAAAATTTTAAAGGTATAAATAATACAGTTTAGCCAATTAGATGTCCTTACAGCCACGTGATTTAGGCTTAATCAAGAGTAAAAGTTAATTAAGTTCTACTATAATTTGGAAAAGATATATAAAAAAACTCGTTTATTTTAACACCGGTGTACACAGACGAATAAATTTTACGAGGTGAAGACAGTAAGAAAAATAATTGCAAATAATTGAGAACGCCTGGAGGTTTAAGTAATAAATATTTATTTATTTATAACTTAAACCTGAACACTTGAGTGACAAAGCACCAGGTGAATTATGATGTCCTTGATACATTACTGCAATCCCCAACCCTCTTGTCCAGCGTGGCTATTATGGGCATTACCTTCTAAGGCATCCAGCAGTGGACTGTGATAGGTTGATGATGTGATGTGATATGGTAAGCAGCAAGCAATGTACCCCTTGGTTATACTCGTAGCATTGTTATTACAGTGATATTTATTATGAAAAAAATATTCTCATATCCCAGGGGCATAAAGACGCACCTACGGCGCGCATTGCCCCTTTTATGAACAAGTCTTTTAGTCGTCCACATCTTATCTGAGCTACATAAAAATTGAGTGGATTCTAGCTTACCTTTTCGTTGTCTATGTACCAGGTGAGACGCGGCGCGGGGGCAGCAGGCGCGCTTGTGCAGTTGGCTCGAAGCAGTCCCCCCACTACGGCGTCCGGTTTCCCGAATGTTATAATCGGCGGATGCTTCTGTGCATCTGTTGACAATGGTCTGCATTGAAGCTTCAAATATAATTTATAATGGCCTGGCACCTCTGTTGGACACTTCAGCTGACAAGTGCCAGCGGTGGAGACTTCAATCTTTTAGTCCTAAGAATATACGGTTGTAAAATGAATGTTTTGAAAGAAACTCCTGTCACTACTGTTACCATTCCCGAATAAAAATGTATCTGTCAGGTAAATGTTAGCTGCCTTTTCTTTTTGCCTGGGGTATAGATAGTGCAATTTTTATCTGACGAATTTACTTATCCGAGGATTGTGAAACAGGCCGTTAGTTTAACCTTCTTGACGACATGTCAAATACCAAAGCTCAGATGTCACGACGCCAACAAACAGTCGAAACAGAATTTGAATTTTACGCACATGCGTGTAGCTTGCTTTGCTCTGTGAACCAAGACTTATACTCAGTCGTTAGCGTTGAGAGTGCGGTGCAATATATTAGTAGTTGGCGTCCAATAGTTAAAAATAATATAGAATGTACACCATTGGATTTTTAACCATTAGGTACTGTTGTACCTTTGTTATAATATGACGTTATATTTCTTGAGCTTCGTTACCAAACATATTTAAATAGCAACACAAATAGCTAGTTATTACAAAATTAATTGAAGTTCACGGAAACAATTTTTAAAGATGTCCATATTCCATTTTTTGGCACATGATAAATATTACTACGCCAGGTAGAATAAAAATATTATATGATAATAATATGAAAGTGGACTTAAATTAAGAATATATTCTAAGATGAATTTTACATTTACCTACTCGTAATTAAACAAAATAGTACGTATAATCTCTTTTTGCTTTGGTGCTTAATGAGAACGCGGCATCAGTTCCGCTTTTTAAATATATTAAAGCGTCCGTTCCTATTTTTGTTAAATTGGAAATGCGATATTTAAGCTGACTTTGATATTTTTATTAATTACTTAAAACACTTAATGTAATGTAAACGTACAGTAACGTAGCTTCAGTGACTCTGTAGACATTTTGTGGTGAGACTCATGTGACAGACAAATGGACAAACGGAACATAAAAGTTGCTTTGGTACCTCGTGGGGGGAACCCTAAAAACACAAACTACGAAGCGAAACACGCGTTGAAGATAGGTACACTTTTTTGAGGTTACCCTTTTTAGCTGAATTTGAAATTCTAGAATGGCAAATTCATGAACTCATAGATTTAAAAAATATCAAAATCATAAAATAGAATCATATATCTAGGTATTAAGTAATCAAGTACCTAATGAAGAATGTTGGTTCGCTAAAAACAGGCACAATCTAGTATTTTTGCCAAAGAAAATAAATATTACTCATAGTAAGAAAAGTTTTACTACCTGTAAGAAAACTCTTCGCAGTCACGACATTGATTAAGCTAACAGTAACTTAAAAATAATTAGTGGCTCGAGAACTTTTACTTGGCAACCATTCCATTTAAGTTTCAACATTGAACATAATTCCTTACTTAACGAATCTTGTGTAACATGGTAGGTAAAATAAATCATAAGTGATATCCATCACATAATATAATCCATTCCCAAACTACAGTCAATAAATCGACAAACCCACACATAACAAGCCTGCCAGCACATTCGTATTTATTCAAATGAGCTCATTCCGTATTCAGTGTCTGCGTTTTGAGCGGGACTGATGATATTTCACTCACAGACGACAGTCAGCTGGTGGGGCGGGGAGGCCGCCGTGAAGATGGGTGTCTCGAGGGACACCTCGCACCAGTAGAGGCCGGAGGCCGACGGATCCAAGTTCTCGATGGTAATTGAGTTCTCCGTAGCTAGCGACATCTGTTGACAATAAAGTGCAATTCAGTCATTATTTAAACAAAAAGCTACTGTTTGACTGTTCGTGCCATCAAGTTGAACTTGTGGTAAGACATACTATTATCATGTTACTGGTCATTAATAGTTGAACCGAAAAAATAATTGTAACATCATAATTTAAAAATATGTTGACCATTTTTTAAACCTTTATACGTAGAAGGTAGTTATAATTATTGTTGGTGAAAGTAGGTCGATTTTGAATAAATTATTAAGTAAGCTTCTGTATTCATAAATTACAACATTAAAACAATCCATTCAAACATGAGCCGAAAGCTATTAAGTCTAATCTTAACTAATACTGTAATGAATTTCACGGGCTGGATAATTATACTTAAGTAACTTGGAAATTACGAGCAACAAACAAGACAGGGTCTTCTCAAACCTAATAAATTTAAACAAGTTAATAAAGTGTGCATAGAAGATAATGTAAAAGAGTAAAATTAATATATTATACATGTATCGTATATCGTGTTAGGGTAGCACATGTAGTTAAAATAAGTTGCCAAGTTTGAAACTTTGAAAGTGATTAGCGATTTAACTGTTGCTTGATTTTAAACATGAATTAGCGAGAACGAGGCAAATTATACTCGTACCTATCTACGCGTATGAAGGAAGGCAGTCGGTCGCAGACAACTGGGACCAACTGCAACTTTGGACTACCAAACCTGTTCGATGGTGTTTCAATTCACATAAAAAAAATCTACAAACCCATAATATTGAGAATTACATTAAGAGTACCTAGGTATATAAATTACGCCTTAAGATTTTCTAATTTGAATGAAATACTTATCTTATACGGGTAACTATACCTACATTTATGTTCCCGGCCCCAAATTCAGCAACGATTGTACTGTGGACCCCATAACATGTTACAAAAAAGTATCCTTATCGTGATTTGAACCTTTGTATTTGTAAGGAATGTCACCTAGGTATCTTTGGACCAACAAATCAAAAGTACGTCCATTTTGTTTGTCCACTTTTATACGTAGTACCTAATATATTATGCTTACATCTACAAACGGATATAATAAACAACAGGAAAACAGCACTGCTTATACATTACGTACAAAAGTTTGCCCCGAATCAAATTACCTGTCTACAACATGTTACCTAACTCTCACATTATATTCTGTGGAATATTTTAAAGGTGAAAATGATTTTATACTAAAGTGCGCTAATATTACAGAACTTCAACTTCTTCACTTCATCAGCCAATCTCAGTCCACTGCTGGACGTAGGCCTCTCCTATGAACTATCCGTATAGACGCATTAGGAGCTAACTGCCCATAATCGCCACGCTGGGCAAACGGATTGGCGATCGCAGTAATGTGTCCACTATGATGACGCTGCTGTCCATCATCAATCTTGTATCAAAGGATGGTCAGTGACACTTTAATCCCCTTAGTCGGCTTTTACGACACCCGCGGGAAGAGATGGGGTGGTGAGAAATGTATTCTTACTGCCGTCGCCACACGGCCATTACAGAACTGCATTAGCTCAATGCTTTAGATATACCTACATACATAATTAACACTATGTATGAATGTATATTACGATTGAATTCGGCTTGTAGTTCTTATAACTTATCAGATTTGTTCGTACTGTTTGCTTCGCTCTTACGAATTAATTAACTAGTGTTTTTGTTCTTCAATGAAATTGATTACTCTAAATAACACTACTCTGCCGGTTTTTAATCAAATGGAGAGACAATTCTGAAAAGTACAGTTCCAGTGAGGTTTTGAGAAGCAGAATAAGCCTCTTAGGGATTTTAAGTAATTCAAGTTTATGAAGTAGTTTTTCTAAGTAAATAGTTAGGTATAGGAGGTAGGTAACGATGACGAGAATATTATATTGATCCTTCTGAAACTTCTCAAAACGTTCTAGGAGACCTATTCTGTGTCCCTAAATCTCACGGGCAACGGGAATATACTTACTAGGCTACCTTGTATATTATAACAGCATAGCATGTTAACTTAACTGGTGCTCAATCATTATATTTTAACCCTTTGTACTAACTTAAAAAAATAATCCAAAGAAATAAACTCTATCTTTGTAGTTTCTTCTTTGTTGTCGCCATTAGAAAGTTGATTCCATTGTAGTTAGCCAAAGTTCTATTTAATCAATACCAAGCCATTAACTTTGCTTCCCGAACAATGCTTAAATAAATCTATAGTCTTAGTTAGTTCCATTACAGCTATTGCGTTAAAGCAATTCGTTATTTGGGTCATCAAGTTCCGACACTCTGGAAGAAAAACTTTGTCAAATTACTTTTATTAGTTAAGTAGGTGCTCACAAAACCATTTCAGAACTTGTGGGATAGAAAAATGTAAGCTCATCGTGATAATGTCTAACAGGAGACCGTGTCATAACACATAGATGGACATGACACATAGATGGGTTAACAGACACACATTCATCATTTTGAATTTGTGCTAATAACATAGCTAAGTTTATGAAACCGAAACTACTTGAAATAGTTAGTATACTAAGTAATTAGCAAAGTTTTGCTTTTTACTTAAGCACTTCAAAGATTTTGCATTGCGAAACAATTATTCAACGTCGCAGAAAACAGTTTTTATGCATCAGTAATTTCCGCGACGCAGGTGCTACTCCGCCCTAGATTCAGTTTATCCATAATAAAGGAGCGCTTAAAATCTTTGAGTGCTTTATAATTCAAGAGAAACATATACGCTTGGGACAAAGGGTTTTCAGATTACTCTCGTCATTTTGTCACTTTTTCCAAGCCTGCATTAAATTGGATAGGTAGCTGTATCTAGAACGTACCCGATGTCTGCCCACCCGGCTTCGCCAGACTTAGCAAAGGCGCTTTGTAGCTAAAAGTTGTTTTTGCGACGACGCTTTTCATTTAAAAATGAAAAATTTCCCTCAACGCTTGTTGTGTTAAAATCGCGAAACTCAAAACAGACTTATGAATGAGTAAATATTTTACCGTTATGCCTAATGCTTATTCTCATACTGGTGTCAATATATGCCTACTTGTACTTTTATGTGTACATCTCAAATGGTTTTATATAAATGATTTCAATTATTTTTAATGTGCAACAATAATTATTTTGTTGTTTGGACAGCTTGCTAATGGTATTTTACTAAATGCAGTCGTTTGGAAAGGGGTGCTATTTGAATCAAAATAATTAAGAAAATCATATACAATTCAACAGATGTACAATGGGTTGCAAGTGGACATTTGGAGACAAAATTGTTGAATGAGTGTACGGCTGCAAAAAGGTTTAGATAGTTTAATGAAAACAAAACTTAACGTATTTTTTTTGTGTTACGAAGATACCCCCTACATAGTAGCTATGATATGTAGTATAGCATGACGAACTTTCGTAGCACAGTGATCGTGATTGTTGCTTTCATTAATCCCTGTGTGTGGTGTGCTATTTTGCCAGCTGATCTGATAGTATGTATGGGACAGCACTTTTCATTAAAGTTTAAAATATATTTTTACGACAATGCATACTCGATCACAGTAAAACCATTCAATATTAATTACACTACGCCGCAATACTCAAATTAAACCGCTTAAATATATTAAAATCCTATTGCACATATTTGCAGGCGCTTCGTTTCGTGATACCATTTGATAGAAGCAGCACATTTTCAAATGAATGTTCACTGATTCTGCAAAGCACGCAAAGGCTTCAGTAAGACTTACGTTCAGCCGCCCCCCAGGGAACGTATAGTTAGTGAATGGGGGCACTCGCTCGCGCACGTACTGGAGCAGCTTGGACTCGGAGCGGAGGAACTCCACTTTGTAGAGCAGCTGGGGTGGCACCTGGTGCAGGCAGCGAAAAGTGGCTGCACCGCCGCGCGCCACCCAGCTCGGCGCTGTCAGCTTCACCTCTACGTCTGTGGCCTGACCGCTTCCTGGACATGAGAATGAGAAGGAATTAGGTAATTTAACCTCGCGATTAAATTGATTTATCCTGGTTCAACAAAAATAGGGGTAATCCGTTTAGGGGTATCGCTTACAGATTTATTTATTCTGATTAGGAAATAGCAGAAAGGTAATCCCCTTAGGGGTATTGTATTCTGATTAGGAAATAGTAGAAATATATACGTTTTCATGGATAGATGGATTAAAGCGACCGGCCCCATATGAAAAAAAAATCTGTCGAATTGAGACCCTCCTCCTTTTCTGAATTCGGTTTAAAATAAATGGTGATAGGGGTCCACTACAAACATATAATTATATTGTGCGCCTTCCTTATTAGATCTCTCTTTAACGTCCTCCCTTCCTCATGTCGCCAAGTCTGGCCAATTTGAGGCCGATGCTTTTTCATACCACGACTTACTCTATTTGTCATATAAAGTTAGACCACCTAAGACGAAAGCTAAAATCCTATTACAGCGCAATTTTGGTTGTATGGATGCGGGTAAGCTTCTTGAGGACGCTTTGAAAATTGACTGGGGTCATAGATATATGAAAGAGAGAGATTTGTAACGAAGCGAAATTGCAATGAGTCTCGGTGTCTCCGAGGTCGGGCCTTTGCCACGCTGTGATTGGCTAAAGCGCTACCATATGACGCGGCACTAGAGAGGAGGCTACGTCGATAAATTATTATCCATAGATATTTGATAAGGCCGGAATATTAAGAAAAACATTAAAATCGATCTATCATTCAATAAGAAATAAATACAGATTAAAATATCGCATTGGACGATGTATCTAATCTTTATAAACATATATTTGAATATGAACAAAGCGATTTATTAACGACTTTATCTTAATTGTGGCTGGGAATCAAATGAACAAATAATTATTTAGGCGGTTGTACCCATAATAAACATAATGTTATCAGCCGTTTCCGCGATGGTCACATATTTAAATAAAACAATTTCAACCTTTGACAACGGTTATTGTAAATGGCTCAAAATAATAATACGCGATATAATATTGTTTTACCTTTATGAAGATAAGATATTGATACGAAGGTCAAAATATGAAAGAAAAATTGAATATAATCCAATACATCAACAATTTATCGACCCTATTTGTCATCGGCACGGTCAGTCGTACCTCTAGTTCGCGGCCTGCTCGCAGCGGCCGTACCAAGAAATGACAGTACGGTTGTGAATTCAAATTCAAATTCAAATTCAAATTATTTATTGCGATTCATGTTGTACAATAAGGTCTTAAGATTAGTTACACAGTTCAAACATGAGCTCTGATAGAGCATAGCAATTACATTAAAACTAAATATTATATAACACGATTTTTACAAATATAAACAATACATTATTCTAGAAATCATAAATGTCATATAAATACCCAATCAATAATTTAATTTAATTTAATTATTATATAGAATGTCAATATTAAATACAATTTTTATGTTCATTCAGAAATTCATCTATGGTATAATAAGCTTTATTTAATAGGTAAGATTTTAATTGCATTTTAAATTTACGTGAATCATATATGTCCTTGATTTTATTTGGCATTTTATTAAATATTTTTACTGCCATGGCAAACGGGCCAGAGCTAACCATTTTCATTGTTGTGGCAGGTAAGGCTAGTTTTTTTCGAGGTCGCAATGATGGTCCATGTGAGTACTGAGGAAATAGTGATGTATTATTTTTTACAAAAATAGCAGCTTCTAGGATGTATATTGACGGCAGGGTTAAAATTTTTTGTTCAATGAAGTATGGCTTGCAACTTGTCATATTATCCTTATTAACTAGGATTCTTAGGCAGCGTTTTTGGAGCTTAAACAGTTGTACAGCATCAGAACTATTACCCCACAATATAATTCCATATTGCAACCATGCATGCGCGTAGGCATAGTAAGCACAAGTAGCGGTTTTTAAGTCGGTGCATTTTTTCAACTCATAAAGGGCGTAGGTGAATCGGCTCAACTTAAGAGATATTTGATGAACATGCTCTTTCCAGTTTATAGCAGAGTCGATATTAATTCCTAACAGTGAAGCTGTATCTACACATTCCATTTTCGTATTCTCGAAGCTATAGTTTATATCTAGGCTGCGCTTTTGGTAGGGTTTAAATTCTATAAGTTTAGTTTTGGTGAAATTGATTTCAAGGTTATGTTCGTTTAGCCAATTAACAATATCAGAAATAATTTTATCAAGATGATTTTTTAGCGTAATATTATTATCGCACGAGATCACCAATGATATATCATCAGCAAAAAGTATGCTAGAACAATTTATTATTTTGGGCAAATCATTAATATAAATTAAGAATAAAATACATCCGAGTACACTGCCTTGGGGGATTGATTGGGTAACCTTAGTAAACTTAGATTGAATTTGTTGTATATTTCCAGTTGCGTGATTATAGTATTCAATTTCTACGCAGTGTGTGCGATTCGACAGGTAGGAGGCAAACCAATCGTAGGGTAAGCCCCTTACACCAATTCCGCGCAACTTAAGTAATAGAATATCGTAAAGTACCCGATCATAAGCTTTACTCATATCAAGTAATATGCCAATAGCGTATTTTTTATTGTTTATTATATTTAGAATATCTTGCATGTATTTAAAAACAGCTAGAGTAGTTGACCGGTTTTTTCTGAAACCATTTTGTGAGTCGTGGAATATATTAAATTTTTCACAAAAGGAATATAGACGATTTGCCATAGCGGTCTCAAAGATTTTTGAAATTGTTGATAGGAGAGCTATTGGACGGTAATTAGTGGTGTCACTCAGTATTCCTTTCTTATGTATTGGTTTGATAACCGAGAGTTTCAGCAGATCAGGAAATACACCCTCAGCAAAGGACTGGTTTATGATAAGAGTTAGTGGTAGAGCTAGTTCACTTGCACATTCTCTAATCAGCAAGGGTGGTAGTTCGTCTTGGCCAGAGCTCCGTTTGTTCTTAAGGTTTTTTATTATTTTGTAGACTTTGAGCGGAGTGACCGGGTTCACAAAGAATGAATGTTCTGGGCGGATAATTGGTGGCAATCCTCTCGGAGGTGAGATGTTAGCATCGATTGCACCTACGGATGAGAAGTAGTCGTTGAAGTAATTAGCTATTCGTGCTGGGTCTTTAGTTAATTGATTATTTATGTTTAATTCGATATTGGCTCTATTTCTCTTTGGAAGTTTGTTATTATTTTCACGTACAATTTGCCACATTGTTTTGACAGTATTACTTGATTTTCTCATATTTTTAATGTTTTGTAACTTTTTTGAAGCGGAAACTGTTTTTTTAAGCAATCGTTCGTACTGACTGTAGTATTTATTAAGAATGGAGTTATTTGCTGTAGTTTTGAATGCTTTTAATAACCGTTTATGCCTGCATGATACTTTTATACCTGTCGTTAACCATGTTTTCCTAGTATTATTTATTACTATTTTAGTCTTAATTTTCGGTATGCATGTATTTAGTAAATCGGTTAATATAATATCGCTAGCAATTGGATACATTGCACGGTCGCTTACCAAATTGCAACTTGCTTGCTATTATAAGCCGTCAATGTAAAACGCACATACAATTTGTCACTGAATAGTTCAATCAATTGGTACGCCCAAATAAAATCATTATGACATTTATGTCAGCGGTTTGTTGTTATATATTATATGTAAAAATACGTGGTTTTGTCAACTAATAACTAAAAAAAATGAATACTTTCATGTGGTACGTGACTCAATAGTTCTTCAAATGTTTATTTACACTCCTATTTTTACAAGAAATAACGGCACAATTCGGCATTTTGCGGATATGTCCGAGCTCATTCTGCAGTCGCGGGTAAGTTGCGACTAGCTCATAGGGCATCTGTCACACTATAAAGGCCTATCGGCCATAACGCTGCGACATGTTCCATGCCTCCGTTAGCTATCTATACTGATCTGTGACTGGGGTGTTATCTCTGGAGCTGATACTGTAGATGAACAAGTGTCGCTTTTTAATTCTTTACTTGGCCAGCTCTATGATGTGCATGCCCCAGTCCGGTCTATCAAGGTAAAACATTTACCTGCTCCTTGGCTGACAAAAGAGATTAAATTGCTCCTGGACAAAAATAATTTCTTAAAGTCGAGGTATAAGTCCAATCCTTCTGATGCTAATAAGTCTCGCTATCACATCCTGCGAAACCGTTGTAATACCATTTGTAGAAACGCGCAAAGACGATATATTCACCAGTCCGTAGAAAACGGTGATCCCGCGAAGGTGTGGCGTTTTCTTAAGTCGCTTGGAGTTGGTAAATCCCAAGAGCACGCCTCCACTAAAAATGTGGATTTCAATTTGCTTAACCAGCACTTCTCGGCTTCTGCTACGTTTGGTGGCCACGCCAAAGAAAAAACTCTGCAATATCTTTCTTTTCTTCCAGCTCCTGACTCATCTCCTTTCTGTTTCGTGCCTTTTACTGACAGTGATATTAAGAAGAGCATAGTTGCCATTACGTCGAATGCCGTCGGTGTTGATTGTATTAGTCGTGCTATGATTCTTCCCCTCCTTGACCTGCTTGTACCTGTCATATCCGTTATCCTAAATAATTCGATTTCCTCGTGTTCCTTTCCGTCTCTATGGAAGGATGCCTGTATTGTTCCTATTCCGAAAAAGCCTAATCCATCTTCGTTTCCTGACTATCGTCCTATCTCCATCATTCCCTTCTTATCTAAAGTTCTTGAACGTCTTGTTAACCAACAGCTCACAGGGTTTCTCAACAAATTTGATCTCCTTAACCCCTTCGAGTCTGGTTTCCGTCCTGGTCATAGTACGGCTACTGCTTTAGTGAAGATCACCGACGACATTCGTTCGGGAATGAACGCTCAGAGGTTAACAGTATTGACGCTGCTAGATTTTAGTAATGCGTTCAATACTGTTGACTTCGACGTTCTACTCGGTATACTGCGTTCTCTTAATATGTCTCCTGCGGTAATTGGATGGTTTCGTAGTTATTTATTTGGCCGTCGGCAATGTATAAAGGTGGATGAATTCCGTTCTTCTTGGTGCAGTACGTTGGCCGGCGTACCGCAAGGCGGCGTGTTGTCACCTTTACTATTCTCTTTGTTTATTAGTTCAATAACTAAAAATTTATCTTCACATTATCACCTTTATGCCGATGACCTTCAAATTTACTGTCAGGGTGGGACTGGTGATATTCTATCTGTCATCGATACTATGAATAGCGACTTGTTAAGCATCTTAAGCTGGACTCTTGATTTTGGCCTTAAAGTTAATCATAATAAAACACAATGCATTATAATTGGTAGCTCTAAATTACTAGCCAAAGTTGATTTTAATAATCTTGATCCTATTTACTTTGATGGTGTATTAATTCCCTACTCACAACAAGTTAAAAACTTAGGAATTATTATGGACAGTACCTTATCTTGGGTGCGTCAGGTTAGTGAAGTGAGCAGAAAGACGTTTGCAGCTGTGGGTTCTCTTAGAAGGTTGCGTAATTTCCTATCCATTTCGACCAAGATTGCGCTTGCCCAAACTCTCCTCCTCCCTATATTGGATTATGCCGATGTATCATATCTTGATCTGACTGAGGAACAACTTGATAAGGTAGAGCGAATTCAAAATGTCAGTATCCGGTTTATTTTTGGTTTGCGTAAGTTTGACCACGTTTCTCATTTCCGTTTGCAGCTTAAGTGGTTCCCTATACGTTTCCGTCGTAACTTTCACCTTTTATGCCTTCTATATCGTGTCCTATTTCTCCCTGAAACCCCTCGCTATCGCTATGTAAAATACCTGAATTAACACGAAGAAGTAGACATAAAAACCTACGCAACCAAAGCAGTCTGCCAACATATGTTGTACCAACTAGTAATAATGAATATGGCAGTAGAGAGTGGACACGCGCACTGCCTAACATCTTAAATAGACTTCCACAGATTATCAAGGACAATAGAACTAATAAGCAAGTAATAAAATTGTATAAGAAGATATTATTAGATAATAGTTACCAACTCACCTCAAACAAGCGGCAGCTGAAATAAATTAACTAACCACTAACATAATATAAGGCA
>JALPQI010012886.1:0-26867 GCA_025490895.1 Thaumatotibia leucotreta | reverse complement strand
AGGAATATTTGCACTTATAATATAATGTGCAATAGTTATTTGTTTTACAAGGGTGTGAAGTTGTTTTTTACCTGCGATTGTGGAATTCCAATACAATCAAGTGAAGGGAATCGGACGCTACTAACCTTTACCTTAAAGACAATTTAATACTATCACAAGTCGGAGCCCAACAGGGCGATCCTTTGGGTCCTCTTATTTTCTGTTTAGCTATACATAAGGTCATTACCTCCCTAAATTCTCCGCTTAACGTGTGGTATCTAGATGATGGTACCATCGGTGGAAAGCCCGAAGATATAATTGAGGACTTAAAAAAGCTTATACCCGCGTTAAAAGAGCTCGGCCTCGAGTTAAACACCGCAAAATGTGAGCTCTTTTCCGCCGTACCTATACCAGCTTCATCCCTGTTAGCCCTCGAAAATTTGTTGCCCGGCATTAAAAAACTTGACAGAGCATCCCTTTCTTTATTAGGAGCACCTATCTTCCCTGATGGTGTCAGCGCTGCTCTGCAAGCCAAAAAACATTCCCTCGTTGCAGCTCGAGACCAGCTGTCAAATTTGTCATCACACGTTTCCCTGGCCCTATTGCGTAATTGTTTCGCTACACCTAGAATGACATACTTATTAAGAACTTCTCCGTCATGGCTTTATACAAACGAAGCAAAAGAAATAGACAACGAACTAAAGTCCACCCTAGAATCTTTACTAAACGTCAATCTTACCGAAAAACAGTGGATACAAGCGAGTCTCCCAATACGCTTCGGTGGCTTTGGGATTCGTCGCGTACAGGACGTCGGCCTGATTGCCTTTCTAGCTTCTTCACATGGGACCGTGGAACTTGTCACTCGAATTTTACCTTTCAATGGTGACAATAGCTCCCCGGTTCCATTCGTTTCGGAGGCGCTCGCAAGGTGGTCGGTAGAAGTCCCTGGTGACACACGCCCTGACGACCCCACCATGCAGAGGCAATGGGATGACATTTGGAGCAAAGGAATACACACAAGATTATTGTCTGGTTCCTCGGGAGTAGATTTGGCGCGTCTTAAGGCCGTCTCACAACCAGAGTCAGGGGCCTGGCTACATGCACTGCCCTCGCCCCAGCTAGGCACACTGCTGGACAACGACTCCGTGAGAATAGCAGTGGCCCTCCGATTAGGGGCTAAGGTGTGTGAGGCTCATCGTTGCAAATGCGGGGCGTTGGTAGCAGAAAATGGCCACCACGGTTTGAGCTGCCAGAGGTGCGCTGGTCGGCTTCCGAGGCACCAGACAGTAAACGAAATCGTCCGTCGAGCAATGATATCAGCCGGCGTGCCGTGCGTCTTGGAGCCCCCTGGCTTAAGTCGTACTGATGGGACACGACCGGATGGGTTAACCCTGATCCCATGGCGGAGAGGACGCTGCCTCTTGTGGGACGCAACTTGTGTTAGCACATTCGCTGCGTCCCACTTGAGGCGGACCATAAGATGTGCGGGTTCGGCGGCTGAAACCGCCGCTAAAGCCAAGCATAATAAGTACTCCGCCCTGGAATCGGGGTATGAGTTTGTGCCGGTGGCTATAGAAACAGCGGGACCTTGGGGCTCAGAGGCTCGCCGCCTATTTAAGGAGCTTGGTCGGCGGCTTCGGGACAGGGGTCACGATCCTCGCTGTGGGTCGTACCTGGTTCAACAGGTTTCCATAGCAGTGCAGCGGGGGAACGCTGCAGGCATTATGGGAACCTTTGGGCCAGGTACGATGCAGTGTGGGTTATTTTAGGTAAGTTTTAGTTTTGTAATTTGTATATTTTAGTTTTATATAATGTTGTATGTTTAATTATGTCTGAATGTAGATAATAAAAATCTTATTTTGTTTATCCATTAGGGAATCTATTGTTGATGAACAAATTGAGTGGGCCTAAAACAGAATCCTGAGGGTAGCAAGTCTTTCAACTAGGGTCACAGGGTCTTGTTTTTTTTTCAATCTTTTATTGAATAAAAAGAAAAGGGTTTTGTCACCCTCGTTGATGAGATCACATTTTCCTTAATTACTTAAAATATCATATTTATATATGTTTACTAGAACAACTTAAAATATAATTTCATGACTCATGTTAGTCATGTTACACTGTAATGTAGTGTAAACTTTTATTTAATGAATAAATGGAGCTCTGCCTCTGGTTGCATTTGAGATAACTTCAATTTTAATATTAGACCTCCCTTTCAATTCTGTCATCTTTAAAACAGAACTTATCAAATGTCGGAGCCTAAGGTGATATTTTAAATACTAACAAAAATCTTACCCCTTCAGATTTCCAAAAAACCCAGATTTACGACAGAAATGGTTGCATGCAATTAATAGAGAAACCTGGACTCCCTCCATTACGTCAGTTATTTGTAGCAAACATTTTGAAAAAAATAGTTTTTACGGATCAGTAAGAAAAATCCTCAAGAGTGATGCAGTTCCTACTTTGTTTGTAAGTAAAGACTTACTTATTTAGGTATTATTAACCGACTTCAAAAAAAGGAGGTTTCAATTCAACAGTTTTTTTGTTGTATGTATGTTACCTGATATCTCTGAGAATCGTGAACCGATTTTAAAATTTCTTTTCGTGATCGAACGTATATTACTCCGAGATGGTCCCATTGGCACCACGTTGGGGTCCGATGATGGGATCTTGGAGAGATCGAGGGATCTTCTCAAATGTTATAGGTACATGTATGGCGCTTTTGGTAATTCTCATTCATTTACAAGAATTTGCATTCAGAAAGTAGTATTTGAGGAAACCAATGATGGAAATAAATCGCGGATCTTGGATAAATCGGTTGAAGTCGGTTTATTAAATTTTTAATTTGATGATTATAAATACCTAATAAATATCTTGGGACATCTTACACAAATCAACCTAGTCCCACTGTAAGCTCACTTAAGGCTTGTGATGTGGGTACCAAGCAACAATATGTATAATAGTAATATCTATATACATATAGTTGCTTAATTACATAGACAGCCACAACCAAGGGACAAATATATATGTAAAATAATAATTATGATTACAAGCAGAAGTCAATAATAGGCGGTCTCATCGCTCATGACATGAGCGATCTCGTTTAGATAATTTTAGAGGCTAAAAATGTTTAATAGCAATTCTCGTTGCAATTTCAAGCGAGAAATGTTTAATAGTTAGCCATAAGAAATCCACGAATATTAATAATGATTATTAAAATATTATTATTATAATTTATATTATTATTTTTAATATATCGTCGGCTGACAAGCAAAACTCACTATAAAAACTGTCACTACTCTATACTACTCTATACTCTTAAATATGTCAGTATTGAATCAGAACTTAGATACGATCTCTATTTCAAGTAGGTATTTGTTACTTAGTGAGTTTTGGTTGTCAGCCGACGATATATCGATATACATATGTATAATCGGTATTCGATAAACGAGAAGTCCCTATGACAGCTCAAAAATGCTACCAGAATTCCGGGGTCTGGCTCATACTATACATGTATTGTTTAATCATACTCATAATTTTAGTATCCATGCTTTTGTTATTAATTTTAATATATTCGTATTTGTTTTAGCACCGCAATGATATGAAGGATTTCATGCAGCGTAAACTTAAGGAATTGGGTAAGAGGAATTACACGCGGAATTACCTCAATGTGTAGTTGTGTACTTTCTATATTTGAATGGTCTAATCTAGAATTAAATGGGTGAATCAACTTTTTTCTGTCTGTTATTACCATGGTCACGGTCGCCTGAGTCACGCTGGTTTTATGCATAATTATGCTACTTAAACTATGCAAACATGCTTTTTTCTGGTGTTAATAAACCCTTTCCTTGATGGGCCATCTAGAAACATGGACTATATGCATGTTTACATAAATTAACCAGCATGATTTTGCATAAAACCAGCGTGACTCAGGCGACCGTAACCATGGCAATTACAGGCAGAAAAAAATTGATTCACCCAAATCCACAACCTGGGGATAATACCACATTATATTCACACAGGCCCTTACTAATGTCATTTCATTACTTCCATTTCGATTACACAAACTAATACTTACTACTACAGGTAAATTCATCAAAGCTGACACGAATGGATCGAATAAGTGATAGAAACTACACCGTGTTTTTATTGATTTCCGTTAAATTAAAGGGAAGCTTATTTAGGTCAAACTCAAAAATAATCAATTTGTCTAAGAAACTAGTACCTTAACTCTTACTGTTATTGAGTTATTAAAAACATAAGTTTAATGACTGAACAAGTGTATTGCATTGCAACCTTTATTACATCCTAATGAAACTTATTTTGACATGTGCCGTCAGTCACCTGAGATCTTATTCTTAAGGTTATCTCACACTTGCTATTTCAATTATTATGTATGAAAACGAAAAAATTTTTTTACGAATTAAACAAAAGCCGATATACTAGGCAACTTCTATTAATGTCCCAAACAACCTGTCCTATTTAACGGAAATCAATAAAAACACCGTGTATAATATGTGTGGATATCAAAATGACAGTAGATAAAGTACCTACTACCTACACCCGGGTAAGACCGGTCTTTTTTTTTGGCGAGTTCAAAGGATGTCACAACATAATTTTATTCTCACTAACTTTTACCTGCAGATGTGTGATGTACGGGATAAAAAAGAAATGAAGCTTTTAATATAAATCTACTTGATGCCGCTCAGCCGAATAGCTTAGGAGTAATCGACACTCAAACTTGCACAATTTTTTTTCAAGGCACCCAACCGAAAAACCTTCTTGGCTTAAGATCGGACTAGTATCTAATTTCAACTCTAAAGTAAGGAGAAGAAGGTGCATAGCTTCCTGTTAAAGATCGGATCTCCAAAAATTCTGGAAAAAAATCACTTTTTTTTAAACGTTCATAGTTCACGATTGATGCGGCTGAGCGGTTGCTGCATACTGGCGAGAGGGGCGGGGTGAAATGGCGTCATGCATAATATTGCCAGTGAGGGAAAAATACTACTATTTTGGTAATTATTGCGGTCATCCGATCTTAGCCGGGTGTACCTTATAGGACGACCGCATACACACAATGATAAAGGATGTCCCAAAAATAACGCAAGATTTTAAATCGATGAAAAATACTTATTTCTTTTTTGACTTTCTTATTTCTTGATTTAATCATAAAGTACAAAGAATAGGGTTTAGTATGGTAATGCTTGCTGAGAAATTACTTCGAAGGCTTTGCTGTAACACAGCACTCCTTTGTTAAAATTTTCTATGAAATTTGCATAAATATGGGTAAATTTCGTTGCTGCAGTGTGAAATCCCCTCCTTCAAACCATGGGCGATCGAGAGCTTGCTGACATAGATCTTTGACTATAAATAAGCCCGTAAAAAATAAACAATTATGTTAAATCGCAATATTTGGGATTCATTGAAATGACCACAAACGGCCAGAAAATGGGATCAAAACTGTTTTTCGTCAATGAGACCAGGGCTCCTGGGCGATTTGCAATATAATACTTAATCCTATTCTGTGTACTTCGTGTGTCAGGAAAAAAAAATGGAATTGGTCGAAAAAAGTATGCGTTTTCATTACATTTAAATCTTGCGTTATTTTTGGGACACCCTATAGATGTCATTTATTTCATTCATTCCATTCGTGCCAGCTTTGGTGAATCAACCTGTACTATGTATAATCATAGGTACTCAAACTTTTTGTGTTTCCTAGATCCGGGTAACTTTCTTTCAAAGCTCCCTTTTCTCATCATTAATATAATTTTGATTTCAGGCCCAATAATTAAACAGGCGAAAAAGGGAGAAACTATCACGGAATGTTCCCGCGTACGTATTATAAATAAATAAATATTTTTGGACATCTTTACACAAATCGACTTAGTCCCACGGTAAGCTCAATTAAGGCTTGTGATGTGGGTACCAGGCGACGATATATATAATAGATAGATACATATAGATACTTAAATACATAGACAGCCATGACCAAAACAAATATTTGTGATAAATAAATACACAAATAATGCCCTCACCGGGATTCGAACCCGGAACCTCCAGCTTCGTAGGCAGGGTCACTACTAACTGGGCTACGGAGTACGGAGGCTGACGTATTGATAGTAAAAAGTTATTTTATGAGCGAATAAAAATTTTTTTGTCTATTATTTCTATGGTAACGGTCTCCTGAGTCACGTTTTATGCAAAATCGTAACCAGGACCAAATATTTTTAAATACAAATAATGCCCTAGCCGCGTATCGAACCCGGAACCTTCGCAGGCAGGGTCGCTACCAACTGGGTATATCTTATTTAGTTTGACACGAGTGTCACGACCATGTTCGAAAGATAAGGGTTTCCTGTGTTCATGTCTACGAACAAATAAAACATGGAAGCCGCACGCCATACTGAATTGCCTTTCAAAAACTGTTCTGGATTTTGCCCTTCAATGCATCACGGCAATGAATTTGAATGTCAACCTATAAAAACTCCATCAAAGTTTTGATTGGCTATATTCTATAAACCTTTGTCAAAGATGTTGCGCCGAAATATGCGCGGTGTCACGAAAAGCGCTATGTCCTGCCCATCTTGGCACAATTGAACAAAGGGTTTTGGGGGCATTTTTGAGCTGGCGTTAGACGTCCATGTTATAATATGGTCGCAGGTTCGTGCGTATACCGACAGACTTGAAAGGTGTATTCCTGACCACATTTTGAGGCTATAATGTCATATGAACTTTTCTGGATTCGGCTTAGTTTAAGAGATAATGACATGTTTTTCAAAAAACTATTTTCATCATGTGACTGAAAAATGCCTGCACGATTAAAATTATAACACTAACCGTTTTCATCTCGACATATTCACTGATTAAAGTTAGAGAAAATGAGAAAAAAGTTTCAGAAAAATGTTCAACTAAAAAAAAAATAATTAAAAAAATTCTTTCCCTACAATTTATTACTGGTCATGTAGAAAAAAATCTAAATACCACAAAAAATAATAAAAAAAATTGTCGTAAATGACATGTCACATTTTTTTTACTTCTTTGTCATCAAAAATGCAATGGTAACATCTATCGGTATACTCACGAACACCCCGTATAAAAATATAGAAAATTAAGTTTAGGTATACACCGTGGGCAGTTTAAACCCGACCGATTTTAACAGCGTATTCCTGACCTCATTTAGAAACTATAATCTCGTATAAACTTTTTTATATCGCCTAGTTACAGAGTGATTATTGTGAATACCAATAAAAAAACATAAATATTTTCTAATTGTTACTCAGTACAAAAGGTCTTTTTAACGGCGTTGGTGCCAGTATGGAGAATAGTCTCACTAACCTCATTAATAGATGTCAAAAAGTGAGAAATAAAACCTTAAAAAAATTAGGGTTCATTGTAAAAAAAAACGTTAACACTCATTGTAAGTGCTACTTTTATGAATAACATTTACTTTTTATGTCAAAATACATTAAAAAATTAAATCTATTTTTCGTCAAAAATGACAAAAGTCGTATAACGTTTTTTGTTTGTTTTTACATCAAAAATGCGTGGTTAAAATCTTTCGGGTTTAAACAGCCCACGGTGTATAACGTTACTTTTCTGCACATGGTTGTGACCACTCTCAAATCTTAATGAGAAATACCCAATTAGTTACCGATACCTTAGCCTTAGGCACTGGTCTCACCGCGAGCTACTAAGCTATGAACTATCAGCAATAAACACGAACGAAAGATACGCACTCCCTCGGCTCAGCGGTGATAGCTGATAGCTGGGCGATTATCGCCGTGTCTCTTTTATTTACACGGAAGTGCGTATCTTTTGTTCGTGTTTATAGCCGATAGTTCATAGTCTTCTAAAATCTTGAAAAAAATTCGCTTTCCCATATTAAGCGGTCTCACAGGCTGATCGAAATTACATGGAGTGTTTTTTTTAAAGAAAGAAATACCCTACTTGGGTATGGAGCTACAAACGGCAGCTGACTTATATAAGGTCCTAATTTATTAGTTGCAGATATTTTAACACATGATACTTTACATTAAAATAATTAACTTTAAATATAAATTAAGAAATCTTTTCATGTAACTTTTTTGATTTAATTTTCCTAAAAAAAAATTAATAATAATTTCATCTAAAAAAAATCATCATGTGTAGGTATCACATGCCACAATAACACTGTCTGTCATGTCATCAAACGACACAATCCAACGGAAAATAACGTGACATTGACAATCAAGTATTTAATTTATCGACGTGAAGTGGCCAGTTCCAGTTAAGTAGTACGTAAAAGAGGTACGAGAATCTGCTCAAAGAGTTTTCATTTAATAATCACATAAACAGGGTGTCTTTACGTAGCAAATTTGTGTTTCCGTTTTCTCCAAAAAAACATCGTAAAAGCTATAATGTTTCACGGTTTAATATACTCCAGAGACCGAGTACTATCAGCTGTAAAAATATCTGCATCTAATAAATTAGGACCTTATATATGATTGTTTCAGAAAGAGTTCTCGGGCTCCGGCGATTCGAGACCCACGAGCCCTAGCAGCACCCTGTCGGCTCGGTCCACCAATTCTATTGCTGGTAAGTTATAGGAATGCCTACATAAGTGTCACGCACTCAACAACATGTCACGTAACAAGGGGAATTTGAAATTAGTGTTATTTTTTTCGTACTGATAATAAATGTAATTGCAACTGAAATATTTACCAATCAAAAAGTTTGTTGAAGGGATTTACTTCAATATTTTGATGCAAGTCATATCACTATAATTTTTGCAATTAGTAGATGACAATAATAAATTAGATAACTCATTCCAATTAAAAATGAAAAAATAATAACATTTATAATTATTGATAACAGTAGAGTTGATTTAATTAGTAAAATTAGATAACAATGGTATATAAATTAAATTAGTCTATTGATATACTTTTGAATTATTATAATTTTTTTTACCCAACGGGGATCCATACAAAAATAGCATTAAAAATATATATTTAGATGTACCTATGTGTAATCTAATCAATCATCCATCTTAACGTAAAACTACCTATAGTATTGTTACTGTAACTGCTTAAAACACAACTCAAAAAAAAATCATAAAACATGTTAAGTTGTTCCATAAATTATAAATAAAAAAATATTTAATTTTTTTCAGATTGCGACCTGATCGACAGTGAATCTCCAAGTACTACAAAACAGGACAAAAGCGGAGGCCATTTTATGATTCGATGCAGCTTTTGCGGAGAAACTAAGAAAGATTTGGATATATCTGACAAACCTTATGTGAAGTCTAACAAAACTACTTTAACACTTAACAATATGAGGGTAGAAGTAAACTTCAATGACTCGCACATAGTTTGTGGAAGTTGTGATCATAAACTGACAGAGATAGCCAAATATATTGAACGTGTCAAAGAAGCTCAAGAAATATTTAAAAAATTAAATGATTATATATGTAAAACAAAAAATAAAGTCGAATCATTCGAATATGATTCAGAACAGAGCGGTAAAAATAAAACTATCGAAACTGAGAACCGTCGAAATAATAGATTGGATCCGGTATTGAAAATTCAAAATAAAGGTAAAATCTCAAAAACAAATGTAATAAATGATAAAAAATCTTTAAAAAAAGATGTCACTACCGAACATTCTTATTCGGTCACACAGAGTTCGGTTAAAAGGAAAGGTAGTAAAAAGAAAATTATCAAAACTAAGAAACGTCGAAATACCCGTAAAGATCCGGTATTGAAAATTGAGAATAAAGGTAAAATCTCAGAACCTGTAATAGATAATAAAAAATCTTCAAAAGGTGTCACTACCGTTCAGTCTTATTCGGTCGATAGGAATAAAATTATCGAAACCACGAGGCGAAATAAAGGCTTGTATCCGGTATTGACAATTGAGAACGGTGAAATCTCAGTAACAAATGTAATACATGATAAAGAACCTATAAAAGACGTCACCACCGTTCCGTCTTATTCTGAATGTATAACTGGAAATACGGTAGAGGCTGAAACTGAAATAAAGGGTGAAATAAAAAATAATAATATACTGCACGATGAAGTTCTACTTGATGATTATATTAAAATAGAAAAATTAGACTCAGATATAAGTGAAAGTGAAAAAAGCGATGATTTTATTATTATTCAAGTCAAAGAAGAAGTATCTGAAACTCATGATGTAGCTGAAGAATTCCAAAAAACGGGATTTGAATTGGAACAAACTTGAGTTTTAAAGGGAGACTGTGAGAAAAAAACATTGATGAACTTATAGTTGTTTGTTTAGTTTAGACGGTTGGCAACTATGATTATAATTTGATCTTTTCTCAAAAAGTTTATACCACAGAATTAGATTTGGATAGAAGAAACAAGTTCATTCATTTGTATGGCGGCCGAGCGTGTCAGATTTTGTACTGAAGTTGTTACTTGCCTATGATTAAATATGTCTCAGGCCCTTGAGTATTCATATTTTTTTGTGTTGTTGCAATTAATATTACTTTAGGAGGCATTATTAATGTTTTTGTTCACTTCAACTTACAAAATTTGACGCCCGAAAGCTGCAAGCTGCGATTAAAGACGGACAACTCAGTGGATTTCACTGAGTTCATTTGACACGCTAAGTAGATACGTTTGCTTGATCTATGGTATATACCTATGACATCTGTGGTTTATACATTTAGATCACGTCTGCGTTATTGATAAACATTGGTAGGCTGGTACTGTCAAAAATGCTAAGCAAGATCCACTACATTTTCCTAATCACACCAGGTGGTCACCTTCGAAAAAGCCACATACTGTCAAAAAATTCAAAGTCTTGTCAATTTGAATAAATAAATATTCTTGGACATTTTTACACAAATCGACCTAGTCCCACGGTAAGCTCAATTAAGGCTTGTGATGTGGGTACCAGGCGACGACATATATAATAGATATAAGATAGATACATATAGATACTTAAATACATAGACAGCCATGACACCAAGGAACAAATATTTGAGATAAATAAATACACAAATAATGCCCTCGCTGGGATTCGAACCCGGAACCTCCAGCTTCGTAGGCAGGGTCACTACCAACTACGCTACGGAGGCTGACGAATGCTATTAAACATGATTTTAAGAGTGACACAGGAGAATGTAACCCTGGCAACGAGTGACATAAAAAAGTGATTGACCTATCGAAGTAAATGAAGAGTTTGAGTTAGGTATTTAAAGCATAATGATAACTGTAGATTTGGGTGAATCAACTTTTTTCTGTCTGTTATTGCCATGGTTACGATCGCGTGAGTCACGCTGGTTTTATGCAGAATTATGCTACTTAAACTATGCAAACATAATTTTTTCTGATGTTAATAAGCTGTTTCCGGTAACATCACGGGCGCGCGATACTGTGCGCCGCCGAGCCACTGAGTAACGCCACTTGTGCGTGACTCTACAATGGCAAGTTTGAATGTATGGTAGCGCGCCATACTTGGATCGAGAGTTCGAGCGTCGCCCTGAATGGGTTAATGGGTCACCTACAAACATGGACTACATGGATATTTGCATAGTTTAAGTAGCACAATTTTGCATAAAACCAGCGTGACTCAGGCGACCGTAATCATGGCAATAACAGACAGAATTAAGTTGATTCTTGTTTTTTATACGATAAAGCTTTGTTTTAAGTTTTAAAGGGCAAGTTCTATTTCTGTATAGCAAATTTAATGTGGTGGTATCAGATTGATTTGTAATACCATTTATTTTGTGTGCATTTCTTTTATTTCAAACGCTTAATTTTAAGCTATTACATAAAATATGTATATGACTTCTAAAATTGTATTGATTGTACCCCTTATGCCAATGACGGCGTTTAACATATTTTAATTTTTTTGATAATAAATAATAATCCATGAAATAAAACTATGAAAACGGATAAACTCGCGTATATTAACTAATTTTAACTTCATTCCGACGAGTCATCCGCAGACCACGAACCCTGTAAAGTGTTCGCGAGTTTATCCGTTTTCATAGTTTTATTTCATGTGTAATCCTCGCGGTAGGTAACCGAAGAAAATATTAAATAATAATCCATTAAACATGCATTTCATTTTAATATAAGTTTTTAAGGTAGGTACCATGGTAATTTACATTATTAGTATGACTTTACCATGAATTTACCATGTAGGTACATTTCAATGAGGGTTTTCGATAATTTTTCTGCCACCAGGCGGCGCTTCGTACGCACCTGGTCTCGATCTCGACAGCTGTCAGATTCATACTATTCATAGGCACCTGGGCCTAAAATATTGAAATTCTATTTTATTTGGAAGAGAATTGATTTTGTAATGGATTACGAGTAATACATGGTCGTCGAACTGAAGATTGAACTCTAAAACAGGCGCTCAAAGTCACTGGTATTCAAAATAATTACTATAACTTTGTTAATTTCATGAGAATTGACTTGGAACTATTTTATTTATTTATTTTAGGTAACAATATGACTAAAGTAATGGTTTTCAGAATAAATAAACCTATAAATATGTTGAAAATTAAATGCGCGTATTTATATTGACAGTTCGTTATACGGTCGGCTCAGTGCTGCCATCTCACCTCCCCCATAGACTTATTAATTTAATAGACCGAGTCTATTATATCTGTGGGTGACGCCAGCAATGCCTGTCAACGATCTTTGTTTGGCTATACTAGTGCACCTAAACCGCAAATAGTAAAAGTGATTAAAATAAAGCTTTTCATGTATATTTCTGTTCGATAAGTGCACGGAATGTGATAAAAGTGATGACTTGTGTGGTTCCATGGTGTAAAAACCGCCAGGGTTACCTGAATGAACAAAATAAAGACATTACGTTTCACCGGTAATTTAGTTTTGACTTGAATTTTAAAATTTCGAACCTTATTAAGGTAAAAGTAACTGAAAATCTTATTCAATATTTGTTGCCGGATACATGTGTGTAGCTTTGTGAATTAACCATTCGTATTTGCATTCGTAATGTAATTATAAATAGTGGGATTCAAATATTTGTATTGCATAGTGTTGTACTTAAGCGATCGATCGTGATATCGATAAATCTATTGATAGCCAACTCAGAAAATGAATCGATGTTTTTAATTTCCAACAGGTTTCCACAGGACACTGAACAAAGGCTAATATGGGTCAAAAATATCAAAAAGGCAGACGACTGGTGCCCTAAAAAGTATTCAAAAATATGCTCCGCACATTTTTAAGCTGTTGTTTCAGGCAAGGGCGTACCCATAAGTGATTACATTCTGACGTAGTGCCCACCATATTTGGTAATCATCCAATGTCATGTCAACCAGAAAGTAAAGTAAGTTTAGTTTAATAATGACACTCATGTGATACTTGTGTAGACTGATTAATTATAAAGAAGCCATCATACGAAAATTGTTAGGTATGCTTTAAGGGATGATAAGTTCCGTAAAACATGTTATAATGAGGGTTTTCTGAAATGCCGTTCATCAGGGCGGCAGCACTGAGGCGTCAGGTCCAGAAACTTGTCTAAATTCTCAGAGCGCCTATAGTTTCGTGTTTAAATGATTTGTACAAGTTAATAAAATTATGTAAAAAAATAAAATGACCTTCTTCTAGTTAGTTGTTCTTTGAGGCTAGGTAATTGTGTTTCTTAGCGGGACCTTACCGCTAAGTGGCGCCAACTAGTGGCATACGTTTTAGACAGAACACTTCTTATGACATTTGACATTTTAATTAAAGAAAATATTTCATTAATTTTGTGATTTTATTTTTATCCTAAAGTGTAGATTTAGAAATCATGACATATTAAGGATCGCAGAAGATCGTGATTCTGGGTAGGAAATAAGGTTTATTCGCACTGTTCATCGCTACCTAATTTGGTAAAAATATTATTATTGCCGATAAAAGCATCCGATGAAGACTGGACAACACTAATAGTAATGACATTTTATCTAGTCAGGTTGGTAGCATTGTTCAAGAAAAATTAAGAAAATGGAGTCGGTGATATAATTCACGACCGAGTAGAACTACCTTGTTTGTCTCTTTTTCCTTATGGAATACATACTGAGATGGTAAAGGATGACAATAGTTTGTTCAGGTATGTCTTAATACACGGAATCTTCCCTATATTTTATCTGTGACCTCCCCATAGTGGCAGAAAAAGTATCAAAAACCCTCATTATTGAGCACCCGATAATACGGCACTGAGTTAGGCTGCGGCTCCATTGAGGCGGAGGAGCGGAGATGTGCAATATTGGCCAATGAGACCGCATCACAGTGTTTCGAATTTTGAATTTGAAGAATGTAATTGGTCAATTTTGCACATCTCCGCTCCTCTCCGCCTCAGTGGAGCCGCAGCCTTAAAACGTGAAGAAGCCTTTTTTTTCAAATTCATAGTTATCGATTTCTTAGAATGTACCTACTTTTGATAGTTAATGTGAGGGTCAGACTCACCATTTTAACGATAGTCTTAACGTCTTATATATAAGGCTCATTTTGTCCAATGATTATTCTTAGAAATCGGCAACTATATTGTATGAAAGTGAGTAGTAATAAATGTACAGTTGCAACAGCGCCGAAGTGTCGGGTGCTCAATAAATGCATACAATATACATGGTATACACCGTGTTGTTATTGATTTCCGTTAAAGGGAAGCTTATTTAGGTCAAAAATAATCAATTTCTCTAAGAAGCTAGTATCTTAGTACGGTCAAATCGTACATTAAACTCGCAAAACATTTAGTAAAGCTGCATTTTTGGTATGTTATTTAGACACCATAGGGCAGTATAAAACCACATTTTGCAAGCAAAAAAAAGTTGTGCTAGCTGCGTTATACGTGAAAAACTGTGAAATTTACTGTCTATTTTTAGTTTCTGATTTTTATAAAAAAAACCTTACTTTTTTTGACAATATGTATCAGGTAACGTTTAAAGATGAATGAGTTTGTAACAAGATGAGATAACATGCATTACCGTAGGTCTTATAGTTTCAGAGATTCGAGACTTCAAATAGTACCCTGTTTTGTAAACTAGATAAAATGTTGAGTTTTGCTAACGTTTTTGGTTTAATATCGCCTTACCTAGTTATGCTACGAAAAACATGAAATAATTATCTTATAGCGCAATTAATATTCTTTCATTTAAGGGTAAAATCAGGTCAGTAAACTTTGTAATTGAAACTAAAAACGCGAAATTCAAAAAGCAGGAGGTCCGCTATCTAAGTTTTCATACAAATGGCAAGTCGTGTTGCAAAGCTGCAATTTTTGTATATTGTATAGGCTCTATAGGGATTTACGAAAATGCATATTACAAGAAAAAAAAAAGGATTTAGGTATAGGATGTAAAAAACGGAAAAAAAATCGGACTTTTTTTAGTTTTTGACGTTTAACTAAAAAACTATAACTTTTTCATACTAATTGCTATAAAACTATGAAAGAATATTAAATTTGAAAGGATTTGAGCTACCTTGCATTACCCTAAATTGGGTCTATATCGGGTGGCATAATGTTTTTATTTCGAAAAATTTGTCGCATAACAACTTTACGCCGAAAAATGTATGGCATAAACATTGTTGCGCATATTTTTGTTATGACGAAATTGTTAATCCTAACTTGGTTGTTCCTAAATATTGTTTGTCCTAATGATCTTTGGGTCTAATGTATATGTATCGAAAAATTATTGTTCATAATGGTGATGTTCCTACTATTTAATGTACTAAAAGTGATTACCTACCTTCAACTAATTTAAAAAAACAAATTTGATTCCTTATACTTAATTATTACTGAATAATTAGCCCTGTTGTCCAAAGAATTTAAGTGAGCAATTTTGACCTGGGAACCGGTCGACGAAGCCCCGCTGCGCGGGGCTTCTATTTCCGCTCTAAGGGATAAAAGGTACCTAACGAACCTATCCCGGTTAAGGTAGGGGAAGGTTCAGATTATTTCTTTTTTAATGCGGGGGGCTTCGCCCTTCGAGCCCCTCTGGTGGAGGCTTCGCCCCCCGTCCCCCCTTTTTTTGGTTTTGTAAGTATGAGGATGTGTAAACAATTGATTAAAAATACTTAAGTATTTAAAGACTACGCCATTCACTCCGCCCTAGCTTTGAAATCTAACCAATCCACGTCGGTTTTACGCTAGTTTATTACTTGAATATTTTTTTAACCATTCACCCTGTTGTTCAAATGTTTTGCATGTTGTTATTAAAATGCCTTTTTGAATGAAATTTCGGACATGATAAAAGTAGGTGCAGTGAAAATTTACAGTTCGAGTAGTAGGGAAAACAATATTTATTACAATGAACATTAGGATTATTATGCTTTAGGTCATTTGACGTTCGAGTAATGAATATTAGAATAAATATGGTGTAGGTATTTTAAACGTGTATGCGCAAAATTAAGTAGGCTAAACAAGTAGTATGCCATGTAACATTATGCCAAACATTCTCGGCCAAAAAATTTTAGGACAATCGACGTTATGCGACACGACAGGCACCCCCCTAAATTATATAGATTTAGAGATACGACATTTCAAAATGTGCCCTTCATTAAGTTAAGAAAAAAAATGCATGTTTTGAAGCCTCGTGTACCTACCCCCAACTATAAGACTTACAGTAATTGTTATCGGCTCAATTTGTTCCAAAGGGGTTTGGGTAAAGTTGGCGTCGTTTTTAAATTTTGGCGGCCACTCATGAAAGTGGTAAATTTGAAAAGAGCAATTTAAAATAAACTTATTTTATTACAGAGTGCATATAGCTACATTACATCGGAGCCGAGATATCATACTTTAAAGTTTTATAATAAAGACTCACATTTATTTTTGAAATGTATCGGAATGAGTTAAAACTACTATTGTGTATGCCACGTAAAACATAACCTTAACTCGCCTTAGACATAAGGTTCTTTTTCGGTCAATGATTATTCAGAGATAGTTCCTTTTTTCTTTAACACGGTGATTTTATGACGGATGTTGATGAACGTTCTATTGGACTTAATTATGTCAAAGGTCTTATGTCGCATTTTAAACAACAAAATAAAAGAATTCATATTTTTACACTTTATGCGTGTTTTTTCAGGTATATAAATAATTGTAGACATGCGAATCGTATGTTTTCGGGTAGGTACCTAATAATAACATTAATTAGGTATCTAATAGTTTACGCACTGGGCACATATCAAAGCTATTATGGTGAGCACATCAAAAACGGATCCTACGTAATTGAGGTATACAAAGAACCCAATTTGCAAGATTTCTGCGACCAAAATCCCGATTGCATCGATCCGTGGCTTTTAAGAGGCAGAATACAATCGCGGCACTCCAACAGAAGACAGTATTTTGTTTATGTTGCTGTATGTAATATTAGGACATTATTATTGGGAAGAGGACCTTAGGCTGTTGCTCACATGTAAAGTCAATTATATATGGTTCTTGGGATGGGGTAGGTATCAAGAACATCTTGATCCCTCGGCACAGTTTTTAGAGAGAGTGATTCGCCAAGATAATATTGAGAATGAAGTTTACGACGAGCCAGAAAATGTGTAAAAAAGTAATTTAACGTAATACTAAAAATAACAAATGACGTTATCTGGGAAAAGGGACGTTATTGTCATTGGCGCTTATGGCGTTATGAGCCATGTTTGTATACAAATACGACGTCACCGGACGTAAGAGCCATCGACAATAAGGCCCCTTATCCCAAATAATGTCACATATGTTGTGTTGTATACATAAGAAAGCATTAGTAACAATTTCAATCTAAAAACTAATCTAATTAGGTACATTTCCTACTTGGAAATATGTTTAAACATTTTGCATGTGTGCATCACGAGTCTATATTAATTCGCATAATTTATTACGCATACTTCAAATTGGCATAGCGTAGTTAAGCATACTATTTAAGTGGCATAAGCATAATTTCGCATAAACGATTACGCATAATGTATTTACGTATAACGTAAACTATCATAACGATGATTTGGAATAATTAGAATGAGCATAATACTAATTGGTATACTTAATGAAAGGTATAAAATATAATAGATAAAAAAATAATGACCGATCATAGATTGCGTAGCGAAACCGATACTATATACCTAATATTTTTGCCAAGTTACTGTCGATTAGTACATATTAATAATATTATTATATACTATACACCGTGGTCTCTAATAACCCGAAAGATTTTAACAGTGTGTTCCTGACCACATTTAGAAACTATAATGTCGTATAAACTTTTCTGGATATCGCCTAGTTTCAGAGTTATTACCAATTAAAAAAAAAACCTATTTTCTAATTGTAACTCGGTACAAAAGGTCTTTTTAACGGAGTTGGTGCCATTATGGAGAATAGTCTCACTAACCAAATTAATAGATGTCAAAAAGTGAGAAATAAAACCTTTTATACATAAATGAGGTTTTTGTAACAAAAAAAATAACACTCATTGTAAGTGCTAGTTTTGTGAATAAGTCATTAGAACGTGTAGGAGATATCGACGAAAGCTAGGGTTCAACTTTGCTTCGTCGCTCCTGCTTATTAATCTTTTAAACTTAACCTTACTGTCTTGGTTTTGCCCTGATCTGCCTCATTCGCTTGATTTCTAAGTTTATGCTAATCCATATTAGGATGAATAAAGTTATATTTAATAATGTTATGCATGTTTCAATTGGGCAGCAGCGTCATCATAGTGGACACATTACTGCGATCGCCAATCCGCTTGCCCAGCGTGGCGATTATGGGCATTTACCTCCTAATGCGTCTGCGTCTATACGCATAGTTAATAGGAGAGGCTTACGTCCAGCAGTGGACTGTCATAGGCTGATGATGATGATGATGATGATGTTTCAATTATGCATAATCAGTAATATGCGTGTTAAACATTATGGAATTTTATTATTTTGCCTATTCAATATTATGCTTAATTATTTATGCCAAATCCGTTATGCGAATTCATATTAGGACTATTAATTTTAGGCATATTAAAGGGGACCCGTGCATCACATCTGTGTTTCCTTATGGTGTAGTCAGAGGGTGAACCGTCTATTGAAACCATTTTGCAACATTTTTAATGTTCACTAAACAGACAGCATAGAAATCGCATAAGAAAATACAGTTGCATTTTCATATACCTAAGATCTTCTTTTTTTAAGTCGGTTAAATTAACTATTATACTTTAAGGGCAATATCCTTGTATCTTCGTTAGTAGTATTATCGAGTTAAATAAGCCTGTAGTCATCTAAGCTGTCTCCTAAACCTGCTTTAGTTAGGTATATTCACTGGTCCAATAACATTGTTTGAAGGGCCATATCTTGGCTCCGATATTACTTACGGCAAAACTTATTTTGTAAATAAGCTAGTCTAAGATAGCACTACAAAATAGTAGTAACATAAACGATGGCCGCTGAAAAAAAAACATGACGCCACTAGTCCATACAAAAATACCCAAACCCGTTTAATGTAGTTATTATCTACAATTACTTTTTTTTCTTAGCACGAACGTTTTGCCAATATTTAGTGAATAGCTTTAACGTAACCTAAAATTTGTTTGTTTTGATAAAAGGGCACTATTTATGAAATGTCGCATCTCCAAATATATATAACTTACGGTGATGCAACGTAGCTCAAATCCTTTCAAATTTAATGTTCTTTCTTAGTTTTATAGCAATCAGTATCAAAAAGATAATAGATTTTTAGTTAAACGTCAAAAACTAAAAAAGTGCGATTTTTTTCCGTTTTTTACGTCCTATGCCCAAATTATTTTTTGTTTTTCTTTTAATATGCATTTTCGTATATATCTATAAGGCCTTTATAATATACCAAAATTGCAGCTTTGCAACTCGACTTGCGATTTGTATGAAAAACTTAGATAGCGGGCCTCGTGCCTTTGGAATTTCGGGTTTATACTTTCAACTGCAAAGTTCACTGACCTAATTTTACTCTTAAATTAAAGAATATTAAGTGCGCTATAAGGTCATTATTGCATGTTTTTCGTAGCATAATTAGGTGAGGCGATATTAAGTCGAAAACGTTAGCAAAACACAAAATTTTATCTAGTTTACAAAAAGGGGTACTTATTAAAGTCTCGAATCTCTGAAACTATAAAACCTACGGTAATGCATGTTAGCTCAACTTGTTGGAAATTTATTAGTCTTTTAACGTTTATTTACATATGATATCAAAAAACGTAAGGTTTTTTAAATAAAAATCAGAAACTAAAAAATGGCCGTAAATTTCGCAGTTTTTCACGTACTACCCAGCTAGCACAACTTTTTTTTGCTTGCAAAATATGGTTTTATACTGTCCTATGGTGTCTAAACAACATACCAAAAATGCAGCGATACTACTTGATTTGCGAGTTTAGGGTAAAATTATGTACGATTTGACCGCACTATCTTAACATTTACTGTTATTAAAAAAATAAGTTTAATGACTGAATAAGTATACTGAATAACTGTCTTAAAATTATGCAATTATTTAGACATAAGCTAATTATTTCAAATTTGGGATATGAAGCATTAAAGGCACATACATTTATCATCGTTCAAACGCCCTAATAGTTGTTTTTATCTTATCGATGGCGACTCCACCTATGATGATTGATGACGAGTATCGGTACAGCGTCGGGTACTAGTACCTACTTCTACCTTACTACGGAACCCTAAAAACGGAATTCAATATGTTTAATAAATGAAACTATACTAAGTTTAATAAATTTGTTTTATTGTGATAAAAATACATACCTAGCTAGAAAACTGAACCCTTCGGGTGTATGTCTTTATTCTATTTAACTTTTATAGGTACAGACATCATAGATATATCTGATCGACCAAAGTGGTCATAAATATCTGAGCACGCCCATTACCAGGTTAATTTTTTTATTGTTTTGTGTTTGTAATGACTAATTAATACAAAATGGACATTGCTCTGGAATAAAAAAAGTTTTTACATTATTTATTTTTAAAACTGTACAATTTATAAACATGGATGAACCAACTTTTTAAAGTCTGTTATTGCCATGGTTACGGTCGCCTGATTCACGCTGGTTTTATCCAGAATTATGTTCCTTAAAGTATGCAAACATGCATTTTTTTGATGTTAATAAGCTCTCAAACATGGACCTATTACTGCAAATTCCAGCTATGTGCATTGTGCACGTATTATGGGCTTAGGTCATATCTCTTGTTCTTGAGTACTCCTCCCTTGTGTATCGTAGATTAAGCACATCCTGCAAAAAAAACAACATTATCATAACCCATCATAACATTCAATTTATGATATTCATTGAACAATATACATTGTGTTTGAATTTATACTTAAAAGCACAATCAATAAAACAAAAATATACAAGAACACTAAACATAAATCCGTACAAAAGGAAATAAATACAAAAAAAAAACAAGTTTCATTACCGACAGAATTAATTGGAAGCAATAATTACAAACTAAACAAGTCCATACAAAAAGAAATAAACACAAAAACAAGTTTCAGTACTGACACAATTCATTTTAAGCAAAAATTAGCAGCATAAATTAACAGTCAAAATGTAATTTAGTAAATGTTTATAGATTAAGACGCATTCCATTGAATTAAAAGTGAATTAATAATAATAATATAGTTAGGCATATACAATAGCTCTTTTCCCCTCACTAGCTCGTAAAGCGCTCGTTTATCCTTTAATACGAGCGGGTAAAAACGCTTTTTATCAACATGTGAATAAAGTAATTTGACCATGCTCTAATTCCTATGGCCCACTACTGCCTAGTATAAGTGGATCTGTATGACTGTAGAAAACATGAATCGGAGCTCACATGTTAAATTGGTCAATTCTCATTGGTGACTTTGTAAGCCATTAAAGTATAATTAAATACCACGAGTAACTCTACTCTACGATACGTTTGACATTGAGTTTTAAATGGTTTCTTTAAGATTTGTAATCATATTTCCTCGCGATAGTGAGGGGAAAAAAGTTGTATTACACTTGGCGGCAAAGTTTGATCAACTCTCGTGCCTTGAGACCTTCGCAATGCTCAAGATTCCAGTTTTGGAATCTTTCGCTCCCTCAGCTCTCAATATTGGCACGACAGTTAAACAATAACTTTGCCCCCTTGTATAATAAATAACTATTATTGCACCTCAAAGACAAATAAAGAACAAATATTAAAAATACATGTGCATCAATATACCAAAGAAAAAATTGGCTGGCTCACCGGACACCGGTCATATTTCTCTAGTATATGCTATCTGTTATATATATTGTTTCATAGAAAATACTGGAAACATGCTGATTACAAATATTTAAAATACAAGTGGAACCGTTTTTAACATCAGATTGTATTGGAATTTCCCTGAAGTTTCACCCGATCCGAAAAACACGGAACTTTATCGTCAGATGACTCCGTATAAAAATAGCAACTCATGATTAAAAAACTCGTATTACCATACATTTTAGGTGGTTTTGATGAGCAAGATCCACCACATTTGCCAAAATGTTTGTATGAAACGTTCTTTTTTGTTACCAATATGTATATAGGAATCTGATAGCAAAAAATAAATGTTTCATACAAACATTTTGGGACACTTTGGACATTTCGTCATATAATGTTCCGTTTGCATAATTTTTTCATAAAGCCAGCGTGACTCTACTAACTGTAACCATGGCAATAACAGAAAAAAAGTAGATTCACCGTTATTTAGAAGTGACATAATCAGAGCCCGGAAAATCCATAGCAAAACAAAAGACAGTCGCGATCAAACTAGGGCGAGAAACATTTTTTTATCGATATCGAGTAAGTTTTGTCTAAAATTAGTCATGGCGATATGTTAAGATACATTATTTTATAATCATTCAAGCCAAACGTAAAAGAAGTAGGAAGTTAAGGGTTTGTTTTACATGTGTCATTTCATCTAAAATGCAACGTTCATTTTATGTAATAACCAGACATCGGAATTCTGGTAGCATTTTTGAGCTGTCATAGGGACTTCTCGTTTATTGACTACCGATTATACATATGAATATCGATAAATACAGAATACAATGTAAAATAATTATGATTACAAGTAGAAGTTAACAATAGGCGGTCTTATCGCTCATGAGCGATCTCGTTTAGATAACTTTTGAGTGGCTGAAAATGTTAAATAGAGATTTGCAATGAAAGCAATGAAAAATTAGTAATAAAATTCTTCCGAAAAATGTTTAATAGCCATAAAAAATCCACAAATATTAATAAGGATTAATAAAATATAATTATTTTAATTTCTATTTATAATTTCCTAAAAGTTGGTATCCAAATGTTATCTAAAAGAGATCGCTCATTAGCGATAAGACCGCCTGTTGTTTACTTTTATTTGTAATCATAATTATTTTACATTGTATTCTGCATTTATCGATATACATATGTATAATCGGTAGTCGATAAACGAGAAGTCCCTATGACAGCTTAAAAATGCTACCAGAATTCCGATGTCTGGTAATAACTCTTCCCTTTTGACTTGGCCGTAGTCGGTTGATAAAAAGGTAATCAACCTCATTGAAAATAATAGACACTTGAGAAAATTAATACTCCATAACTTCCATAAGACATTGAATGTCTTTTTTTTTTTTTTTTTTTTTTTCCGCATGCATGGCTTTCACTCCTTGCCAATGGTAGCAAGGTGGATTTTGCCAATGTCGAGTTGTAGACTTTTGGAGAAGTTTGGAGAATGTTCGGTAAAATTTTGGTTTTGTGGAAGGATAGGCTGGAAACCTAAAACAAATACGTATTATGGACAACACAAACAAGCAAACACACAAAAGACGAACACGAGTATTAATGAAAAAGAGCGGGAAGCGGATGACAGTTAGGCAAGCAACAAAGCGGATGAATCACTAAAAAAAAAAGGTTATCCCAATGTCTGAAGCTGAAATACAGTTTTAGTTATTAATTAATAAAATAGTGTGGATTATGCAGATAGATATACGGTTGTGGAAATCAAAGTTTAATGTTATGATCTTGAATATATTTTATGAGAATGGCAGTTAGGGGAGGGTCCATTAAAGATAGAAACGAGTTGAAATCAATAGGACGCGGAATATTGTCAGGCAATACATCATAGAGTGAATAGTTAAACCTCGGACAGGAGAAGAAAATGTGGTCAACAGTTCCCTCGTCAAGTCCACACTCACAGAGGGAGCTATCCCGCACCCTGATTTTTGCAAGGAATACCGGCGTACACACCGGACCGAGGCGTAAACGACAGATTGTAGATGTGACCCATTTAGGTGTTGTGCGGAATTTAAAGAACCAAGGTTTACGAAGGATATTTGGCTGTATACGACCGTAATGTTTTCCTACCACCAGTCTGGAGGAGCTCCATCTATTTTGCCATGATTCTGCAAGTTTGGCCTGAGCTTGATTTAAAAGATCCGAACTATATATTTTATTATGATCTGGTGTTCCAACCTCTATTGCCTGTGTATTGTATGTATTGTAGTAGCTTATGCAGAATCACACAATATAGAGAAAATGATTATATTTTCAGACAGTAAAAGTTGCCTTCAAGCCATTGTGGGTAATCAATTTAAAATGAAAACAAAATTCCCTTTAATCTTGAAGATAAAATCACTATTGAGAATCTGTGAAACAAAGGGACTTAAAATAATACTTGGGTGGATTCCAAGCCATTCTGGCATTTCTGGTAATGAGATGGCAGACAAATGGGCTAGACATTGAATGTCATTATTGTCATTTCATTGCGTATGACAGCGATAAAATATAAGTTGTGTCTCTGTAGATAATTATTTGTATTTTAAAACGGTTTGAAACGGACGTGGTTGAAATATAAACTTACTCGATATCGATAAAAAAATGTTTCTCACCCTACTTTGAAGCCGACAGTCTCTTGTTTTGGTATGGATTTTCCGGGCTCTGCAGTGTTATTCGCTAAGGAAACCGCCTTGCTAACAGCGCTGTGTCAGCGCTGCGGCAGCGTCGAGCCTAAAAATGGTATTCACTAATGCACTTTAAACGACACTAGCGCTCGGCGACGAATGCGGCGTGAGCTCGAACTACACTGCGTCGAAAGTTACCTACAGTTCGACGACGAGCTGTTCTACGTTAGTGAATACCATTCTTCGCAGCGCTGCGCTCTACGTCGAAGTGAAGGCTGTCTCGTCGTCGAGCTCGTTGACGAACGCAGCGTCGAATGTGTGAATAAGAGAATAGCATAGCTGGACAGAATACCTTGTATTCTTCGCTATTGTAGCGATTATCCCACCGCCTGATGATGAGTCGTAGAACTGGAATAGTACGTGTGGCGTTCAGTTCTCGACGAGCAGCCGCGATGCGAGGGACCGGCTCCGCCAGCTGTGGGCACTCGGAGATGTCCAGCCACTGGGATTAACAATCATCATCATCATGACCCAGGCTTTTACGAAAATGGGTAATAATACGCATTACTGGCAATCGTTTTCAAGTATTAAGAGTTGACAAATATTTAAATTAACTGTACAATTATTTTTATTTCGTTCGAACGATCAATGCAACGCGTGTACTGCTTAGTTGTCAAACGTTGCGATTGGCTGCGATCTGTCATTGTCAAGTGCCAATTAACGATTTATTTTGAAGTACATTGCTTCTCAATTAACTTTTCTTAGAAAGTTAATTACTTTTAAAATTAGGATTTTTAAACAAATAATGCACATGGTTTGGCTAAGAATCTGCATCTCAATCCTCGGTTCAAATAAAAGCCTGCATCATGTTAACACACTGTATAACTGTCAAAAGTGCATTCTCAGAAATCGGCAACTAGGTCGATTTACAAATCGACCTAGTTGCCGATTGTCAAGATGTCCAATGATATATGGGTGAATCAACTTTTATCTGTCTGTTATTGCCATGGCTACGATCGCCTGAGTCACGCTGGTTTTATGCAAAATTATGTTACTTAAACTATGCAAACATACATTTTTCTGGTGTTAATAAGCCCTTTCCTTAACCCTTAAATGCATGATTTTTTCTTTTCGTTCCAAAAACAAAATATGCATACCTAATGGCGTCGCAAGCACGAGAAAAATAGAAAAAAAATCTGTGGACATATATTATTTTGGGTGGAATTTGTACTACTAATTAAAATTTCGATACATCATACATTATCAATTTTTTGCGAAATCGTGCATTATAAAACATGCAAATATTATTTACTTTTAGATTGAAAGGTATATTAAATTCAGTAATTGGAAAATCGTTATGGTATAAATTACAAAATTCCAATATAAAATAATATATTCCAATAAAAACCGCTAAACGCACGCAACGAAAACAAATTTCCGCCATCTTGCTTATAAACACATGTAAGTTTTTTTTAATATAGTTACTCCAACGAATCAGTAATAAGTTTGAAAGTTCATTAAATTTCCTTGCAAAATTAACCTTAAGAACATAATATACATATCTAGTTTTCAAACACCAACTACGTTTTGGTTATGTACGATACGTCGTACACCATGCATTTAAGGGTTTAATGGGCCGCCTACAGTACAGACATGCACTACTTGCATGTTTGCATAACTTAAGTAGCATAATTTTGCATAAAACCAGCGTGACTCAGGCGACCGTAACCATAGCAATAACAGACAGAAAAAAGTTGATTCACCAATATACGAGTATCGAGTATGTATGTTTTTATATAATAAACTACTGTTCTGTTCTGTGTCTACTGTTATTCTACTGTTTTTATGGTGTGCAATAAAGAGTATTGTATTGTATTGTATAATAAATGCAATATTACTTCGAGCGAAGGGCACGCGTAGACAAAATGGACAACATCGTCGTCAGTGAGGGGACACCGGGACAGGTTGAACTCTCGCAGTTGAGGCCCAATGAGGCCGCACATCACTTCGAGGCCGCGGCTAGTTATATCTGATAGAAAAAATAATTCTTATTCAT
>JALPQI010012885.1:0-39853 GCA_025490895.1 Thaumatotibia leucotreta | reverse complement strand
ACAAAATTTTTTTTCAGGATTTTCTGAAACGCGGCCCCATAGGAATAACCTGTCTAAAAAGTAACTTTTTCAACAATAAATCTTTTTCCGATAATCATTCGGGAAGTACTGCCCCAAGAGCCTTAAAGTTGAATTTTATTTTTTGGAGATACTGCGAACAATTTTCATATAATTAAATCACAAAAACCTTAAATTTATGAAAAACAATCTTATTTTGTTTATCCATAAAATTAAAATAGAAAATATCCTTGCTCATCCGAGTTTTCTTCAAAAAAACCTTAAAAATAAGGCCGATCTTCGGGCTTCTATATGGGGTCCATAATGATAAAATGTCCAAAAATGGTCATAATATTTTTTGTTTTTCTAGCCGCATAGTATCGATTCGTAAAGATTATTTTATGATTACCCGAAAATAAAAAAATCTTTCCACCCTATTACCTACCTCAAAAACTATAAGAGATAATTTAATCAAACCAAAAATCGTTGATAGAGTTTATTAATGTGCATAACATATATTTTTTTAATGTTATATCGCGTAGTTTAAAAAACAGAGGGGGGGGACACATTTTTCAGACTTTGAGAGCTGATATCTCGAAAACGATTTGCTTAAATAAAAATAAGATTTATAAACCTTCATATCATTTTCAAAGACCTTGCTATTTATACCCCACACGCTTATATACAACAAAAAAAAATTGTCTATCCCTCAGTTACATGTATGGAGGGCCCCCACCCCAATGGGTTTTTTTACAATTTAGTATCATAATCCTGTAGCGGTTCATACAACACATATCCTTACCAAATTTCGTTTCTGTATCATTAAATGATTCCGAGTAAATCGGCTGTGACAGACGGACAGATGGACATGACGAATCTATAAGGGTTCCGTTTTTGCCATGTTAGCTACGGAACCCTAAAAACCAAGACGCTTATTATGCTACATAATCTAAAATTTACAATTGAATTACAAAATAACAAATAAATATTTAAACATTACAAACTTAAATTTAAAAACATATACAACTCAGACGAAAATGTCCCTGAGGAGTCAAAAAATATATCAACCTGAAGCTTTTGGACTGAAAGTTCATTTAGGAGTGAGAGTGCCCGATTAGTGGGACCGATTTTTGGTCTTAGGTATAGACAGTCGTATTGATAATAGCGAAAGTGACAAACAATACTTAGCGGCTTGCTAGGTTAAGATAGAGATAGATTTATGAATAAGGGGGTAAGTCAATATCTACAAATTCAAGAACCCCTGTAAAAGTTTTTGTTTAATAGGAATCAATAAGGATACCTTTAGATACAGCAGCGGTATTGGTACTGATGAGTGGGTACACGATGGTGACTCTGCTGATAGTGGCGAGCGGGCAGCGCGTGCGCAAGCAGGCAGACAGGCTGGAGGTGGCTCTGGCTTCACTTGGCTACTTACTGGCGGGTTGTAAGTATGGTTGCGAGATTTTGTTTTGAGATTACACTGTGTTTTTTTTTAATTCCGTTAAATTTAACAGGCTGCTTGGTACGTTAATTGGAGCTACCTGGTATATTGCTTTAAGTCGATTCGAAAAAAAATTTTTATATATAATAAATGAAATGGTAAGTGTGAGAGAACCTTAAGAGTAAGATCTCAGGTGACTGACGGCCATGTCAAAATAAGTTTCATTAGGATGTAATAAAGGTTGCAATACACTTGTTCAGTCATTAATTTTTTTTTAATAATTCAATAATAATAAGAGTTAAGGTACTAGTTTTTAAGATAAATTGATTATTTTTGACCTAAATAAGCTTCCCTTTAATTTAACGGAAATCAATAAAAACACGGTGTACAGTATATCGTTGCTTATCATGAACCACAATGTAATCCAATATAGTACGCGGCTGCAATTGGAATTCTAGTGCTACATTGTTAAAATTCAAATTACGACAAGATAGTGACGTGAGATGCAGCGTTGTTCACGATAAACGTCGATATATCGGTTTAAAGGACCAAATAATAATATACTCACAGAAAAAATACAGTATCTGGAGAGAAATGGGAGATTACTGGCTATTTATTTACTCGTATGCGTCTCGTAAAGTATACAGGGCGCCCCAAAGTTATGGGACATGAAGGAGAAGTACCTTAAATATTGTAGATAGTGTATTTTGCTGAAAAAAGACTTTATGTTATTTTTAAAATGTAGTAATTCTGCATTCAAAGCTTTTCAAAAAATTACTTGCTTCACCCGGAAATCGAACCAACTACAATTTTTTTCTAATTTTGAACCAAACTTTTTTGGTTATTCTTTTAGTTTTAGATACTATGTTTCTTAATAAAAATTGTTATTTTTTATCCATTCTTTCGAATAACATCATGAAATTACGATTTTTTTTTGTTTTAAAGTATTTTCGATGCCTTGAAAAAGCAATTTTTTTTGGATTTTTTTTAATGCAGTATTATTAAATTTTCAAAATAAAATAAAGTCTTCTTTCAGCAAAATACTCTATCTACGATATTTAAGGTACTTCCCCTTCATGGTCCATAACTTTGGGACGCCCTGTATATACCTAGGTATAATCACCAAATTAAGAATTTAAAAAAACCGACTTCAACCGATATATTTATCCAAGATAGGTACACGATTTGTTTCCATCATTGGCTTCCTCAAATCCTACTTTCTGAATGCAAATTACCAAAAGCGCCACATGTACCTATAACATTTAAAGAGATCCCTCGATTTCTCCAAGATCCCATCATCAGACTCCAACTTGGTGCCAATGGGACCATCTCGGGGTAATATACGTACCTACACGTTCGATCACAAAAATAAATTTTAAAATCGGTTCACGATACATATATCAAAAAAAATCAGTCGAATTGAGAACCTCCTTTTTTTGAAGTCGGTTAATAATACAGTACAATACTTTATTATACAATACGTCTGGCAATTCAAACTATGTATTTTCTACGCACATTTTTTTACTATTGGGTAAGTATTTGATAAAATGTAGAATTCTTAAACAAAATTGATTGAAGAGGGCAGAGAAAAACAGAAATTTCTGAGGAATAGTTTTTTTTTAAGATTAAAGGCCTGTCATACCAGTCCTAAATAAGATATATCTGTCAGACTTGGATTGACAAAATATTATTTTTCATCACACTTGCTGTCTAAGCGCGCCATTGCTTGCGCGCGTAGCGGAAGTAATAGAAAAGTGAAATTTCCTAGGGAGTAATATAAATGTCAGTACATCATTTAATAATATTATGTCTTAAAACTTATTTTTTGGTTGGCAAGTGTGATGAAAAACATTGTATGCATCATGGTCAGTAAGCGGATTACTAACTCGAGTCATAAAAGCCCTCCGCCTGAGTAATTCCGTAGGTACTTACCTCCCTTGATGCACAATGTACTATTGTCCATGCCCGCGGAAAAGGTTAGTGATCGATCATTATATTTATCTGGGTTGGTGAAACACGCCCTTGATGACATAATAATGAAATTTCAACTAGCCAATATTTTTTTAATTGTAAATTCCTACGAACAAATAAAATATGGAAGCCGCACGCCATACTAAATTGCCTTTAAAAAACGGTCCTGAATTTTACTTGACAAATGTCACCCTCCCTTCAATGCATCACGGTAATGAATTTGGTTATCAACCTATCAAAACTTAAATCGCCATTTAAAAATAGTTGTGATTGGTCCATCAAAGTTTTGATTGGCTATATTCTATTATATTATAGAAATAGCACTATTATAGAAATAAACGTTTGTCAACGATATAGCGCCGAAATATGCGCGATGTTGTAAAAAAGCGCTATCTACTGCCCATCTTAGCACAATTGAACAATTGATTTTGGGGGCATTTTTGAGCTGGCGTTAGACGTCCATGTTATATACCTAATGGTCGCAGGTTAATTCGCTTCTTTATCTTCGTATTTACGTGACAGCGTCAGAACTCGGAGCTGAAGCGCCTGCGCGAGCGGCGCGCGCGCTCTCCCGGCAGTTGCGTGCTGCTAATGAAATACTTTAATATAAAACTAATTCTAACATAATCGGCTCAGCCGTTTTTGAATAATTACGGAACCCTACACTGAGCATGGCCCGACATGCTCTTAGATCTTCTATCATTCCGGTCCGCGTGAATATTTCAGATATTTCCAAAAATTTGGATCAGATTTGGCCAAAAACACCAAAAAAATTATGAATAAAAATAATCAGACTTCGTCAAAGACAAAAATGGCTTAAATGGACTATAGTATAAGACTCTTATACTTACTTCACCTTAAAGCTTTGCATCGGACGACCAATCATCCTGTATTTGACCGATATATTTATCTGGGTTGGTGAAACACGCCCTTAATGACATAATAATGAAATTACAACTAGCCAATATTTTTTTAAATGTTAATACGCTTCTTTATCTTCGTATTTACGTGACAGCGCCAGAAGTGAGAGCTGAAGCGCCTGCGCGGGCGGCGCGCGCGCTCTCGCGGCAGTTGCGGGCGGCGCCGCTGCGCGTGCGACTGCTGACGCGGCCCGTGCAGATGGCGCTGCTGACGGCCACGCTGACCATCACCGCCGACTACACTATCATATTGTTACAGTTTAATCACGTTGTTTAGACTGGTTCCTAATTAAAATGGAATAAAGTGGTTTGAGAAAAATATGCTTTTCTTATATCATAACCCGCTTTTTGCCAAAGGATATAATGTCTTATATTTTAAAGACAAACGGGTCTTAATCGCGTAAACTTACGTTTAAATATATCCTGACGTTTCGGGCATGACGTAGTAGTTTGAGTCTGCCTGCGACCACGGGTGTAACGTCATGTCCGAAACGTCAGGATATAATTAAACGTAAGTTTACGCGATTAAGACCCGTTTGTCTTTAAAATATGAGTGATAATCGTGAAAGTTTAAATCAATATGTGATATAATGTCTTGCTTTTCGGGGGGTTTATACGACGTATAATCCGGCTTTGACGAGCATGAGGTGTGAAAATAATATTATGTCTTAAAACTTATTTTTTGGTTGGCAAGTGTGATGAAAAACAGTGTATGCATCACGGTCGGTAAGCGGATTACTAACTCGAGTCGTAAAAGCCCTCCACCTGAGTAATTCCGTAGGTACTTACCTCCCATGATGCACAATGAACTATTGTCCATACCCGCGGAAAAGGTTAGTGATCGATCATTATATTTATCTTGGTTGGTGAAACACGCCCTTAATGACATAATAATGAAATTTCAACTAGCCAATATTTTTTAAAATGTTAATACGCTCCTTATCTTCGTATTTACGTGACAGCGCCAGAAGTGAGAGCTGAAGCGCCTGCGCGGGCGGCGCGCGCGCTCTCCCGGCAGTTGCGGGCGGCGCCGCTGCGCGTGCGACTGCTGACGCGGCCCGTGCAGATGGCGCTGCTGACGGCCATGCTGACCATCACCGCCGACTACACTATCATATTGTTACAGTTTAATCATGTTGTTTAGACTGGTAATTAGTTAAAATGGAATAAAGTGGTTTGAGAAAATATGCTTTTCGTTTCGTTTTAAGGGTTCCGTAATATAACTATAGTTTTGCTGTTTCGGTCCTAAAAAAAGGTTTTTTTCTGAAGACAATATTTTTGGAAATAACCGCACCAGAACAAAACAAATGTTCCCCCCCCCCCTCCCTTTAACTTTTGATACATACCTAGCTCCAAAAAATATGAAAAAAAAAAACAGGAATAGTGGATTTATGAAATACTTTAATATAAAATTAATTCTAATCGGCTGAGCCGTTTTTGAATAACTACGGAAACCTACACCGAGCATGGCCCGACATGCTCTTAGATCTTCTATCATTCCGGTCCGCATGAATATTTCAGATTTTTCCAAAGATTTGAAAATAATCAGACTTCGTCAAAGACAAAAATGGCTTAAATGGACTATAGTATAAGACTCTTATACTTACTTTGCATCGGACTACGAATCACCTTGTATTTGACCGATATATTTATCTGGGTTGGTGAAACACGCCCTTAATGACACAATAATGAAATGTCAACTAGCCAATATTATTTTAAATGTTAATACGCTTCCAGGATGCTTAGCCAAGTTGCCAATCGCTACCTAACGCTTGATAGCGTAACGTAGTTTTCCCTCTCTGTCACTCTTTCGTATTAGTGCGACAAAGACAGTTGGCTTTCGTTTACGATTGACGATTAAGCTCTAGCGATTGGCAACTTGGCTAAGCACCCTTATCTTCGTATTTACGTGACAGCGCCAGAAGTGAGAGCTGAAGCGCCTGCGCGAGCGGCGCGCGCGCTCTCCCGGCAGTTGCGGGCGGCGCCGCTGCGCGTGCGACTGCTGACGCGGCCCGTGCAGATGGCGCTGCTGACGGCCATGCTGACCATCACCGCCGACTACACTATCATATTGTTACAGTTTAATCACGTTGTTTAGACTGGTTCCTAATTAGTTAAAATGGAATAAAGTGGTTTGAGACAAATAGTTTAGTTTATTTAGTTTAGTTTACAATATTTTTGGAAATAACCGCACCAGAACAAAAAAAATTGTGTCCCCCTCCCTATAACTTTTGATACATGGGTCCAAAAAATATGGAAAAAAAACAAGAACAGTGAGCTAATGAAATACTTAAATATAAAACTAATTCTAACATAATCGGCTTAAATGGTCTATAGTATAAGACTTATACTTACTTCACCTTAAAGCTTTGCATCGGACTATCAATCACCCTGTATTTGACCGATATATTTATCTGGGTTGGTGAAACACGCCCTTAATGACATAATAATGAAATTTCAACTAGCCATTACTTTTTTAATTGTTAATTCGCTTCTTTATCTTCGTATTTACGTGACAGCGCCAGAAGTGAGAGCTGAAGCGCCTGCGCGGGCGGCGCGCGCGCTCTCCCGGCAGTTGCGGGCGGCGCCGCTGCGCGTGCGACTGCTGACGCGGCCCGTGCAGATGGCGCTGCTGACGGCCATGCTGACCATCACCGCCGACTACACTATCATATTGTTACAGTTTAATCACGTTGTTTAGACTGGTAATTAGTTAATGGAATAAAGTGGTTTGAGAAAAATATGCTTTTCGTTTCATTTTTAGCGTTCCGTAATATAACTATAGTTTTGCTCTTTCGGTCCTAAAAAAAGGGTTTTTTTCTGAAGACAATATTTTTGGAAATAACCGCACAAGAACAAAAAAAAAATGTGCCCCCCTCCCTATAACTTTTGATACATGGGTCCAAAAAATATGAAAAAAAAACAAGAACAAGTAAGTATAAGACTCTTATACTTACTTCACCTTAAAGCTTTGCATCGGACTACCAATCACCCTGTATTTGACCGATATATTTATCTGGGATGGTAAAACACGCCCTTAATGACATAATAATGAAATTTCACCTAGCCAATATTTTTTTAAATGTAAATTCGCTTCTTTATCTTCGTATTTACGTGACAGCGCCAGAAGTGAGAGCTGAAGCGCCTGCGCGGGCGGCGCGCGCGCTCTCCCGGCAGTTGCGGGCGGCGCCGCTGCGCGTGCGACTGCTGACGCGGCCCGTGCAGATGGCGCTGCTGACGGCCATGCTGACCATCACCGCCGACTACACTATCATATTGTTACAGTTTAATCATGTTGTTTAGACTGGTACCTAATTAGTTAAAATGTCAGTACCTCATTTAATAATATTATGTCTTAAAACTTAGTTTTTGGTTGGCAAGTGTGATGAAAAACATTGTATGCATCACGGTCGGTAAGCGGATTACTAACTCGAGTCATAAAAGCCCTCCGCCTGAGTAATTCCGTATGTACTTACCTCCCTTGATGAACAATGTACTATTTGTCCATGCCCGAGGAAAAGGTTAGTGATAGATATATTTGACCGATATATTTATCTTATCTTTTCTTTCTGGGTTGGTGAAACACGCCCTTAATGAAATAATAATGAAATTTCAACTAGCCAATATTTTTTTAAATGCTAATACGCTTGATAGCGTAACGTAGTTTTCCCTCTCTGTCACTCTTTCATATTAGTGCGACAAAGACAGTTAGCTGCCTTTCGTTTACGATTGACGATTAAGCGCTAGCGATTGGTAACTTGGCTAAGCACCCTTATGCCCGTGGAAAAGGTTAGTGATCGATCATTATATTTATCTGGGTTGGTGAAACACGCCCTCAATGACATAATAATGAAATTTCAACTAGCCAATATTTTTTTAAATGTTAATATGCTCCTTATCTTCGTATTTACGTGACAGCGCCAGAAGTGAGAGCTGAAGCGCCTGCGCGGGCGGCGCGCGCGCTCTCCCGGCAGTTGCGGGCGGCGCCGCTGCGCGTGCGACTGCTGACGCGGCCCGTGCAGATGGCGCTGCTGACGGCCATGCTGACCATCACCGCCGACTACACTATCATATTGTTACAGTTTAATCACGTTGTTTAGACTGGTAATTAGTTAATGGAATAAAGTGGTTTGAGAGAAATATGCTTCACGTTTCGTTTTCAGGGTTCCGTAATATAACTATAGTTTTGCTGTTTCGGTCCTAAAAAAGGTTTTTTGCTGATGACAATATTTGTGGAAATAACCGCACCAGAACAAAAAAAAATTGTGTCCCCCTCCCTATAACTTTTGATACATGGGTCCAAAAAATATGAAAAAAAACAAGAACAGTGGGCTAATGAAATACTTTAATATAAAACTAATTCTAACATGATCGGCTCAGCCGTTTTTGAATAACTACGGAACCCTACACTGAGCATGGCCCGACATGCTCTTAGATCTTCTATCATTCCGGTCCGCATGAATATTTCAGATATTTTTGAGTGCTCATTATCAGCCTATGTTAGTCCACTGCTGGACGTAGGCCTCTCCTATTAACTATGCGTATAGACGCATTAGGAGGTAAATGCCCATAATCGCCACGCTGGGCAAGCGGATTGGCGATCGCAGTAATGTGTCCACTATGATGACGCTGCTGGCCATCATCAATCTTGTAGAATGGTTAGTGACACTTTAATCCCTTAGTCGACTCTTACGACACCCGCAGGATGAGTTGGGGTGGTGCCAAATGTATTCTTACTGCCGTCACCATACGGCCACGGCGGTATTTTTGAGTGCTCAGACACTACGATATATCTGATGGCGACTGTACTAGAATACGCTCTTTTAATTCGAATGGCATGTATGGTGAATTTTAGAAGAAAAGGCAAGTGGTATATTTACTTCTGCTCGCCGGCGCCGCGCTCAGTACTAATGTGTATGTGAAACCAGCAACTAGTGATGGCTTGCGTAGAGTTTACCGTCAATGGACGGAAATGTTCAGGTAAATTCGATTTATTCTGGCTAACTGTTTACGTCACTAAATCAGATGGGAAATATTTATTTCGATTTTTTTTTCGATTTCAACTGGTTTCACTTTACTAAGGACTGTTTAGAAGTGGTTTGAAACAACAGAAAGGTTAGTTAACTATTAGTAGTAAACCAGCAAAGTTTTTAATAAAGTTGAATTACCTATTTTTCTGTTGATGATCTACGAGATATGTATCCAACTACTGAGATCAAAAAATAAATAGACGAGGAGTCAGAAAATGAGACAAATCAGAAGTCAAAGAATAGGCATTTATTTCAGAAAACACAGAGTACATATATTCCAGGGGTCTCCGCACTAGGCTACGCCTGTATCGCGGGGAACCAAATACTTTAAATAAGAGAATTTGTTTACAAATTGAAATCTTGACAATAGGTAGCAAGTTACTTAAACTAAGCTAATAGTACTATTACTATGCTCAATAATTAGTCTAAAGTATCTTATCTAAAATTGATTCTGTCTCAATGTAATTTTGAGAGTGTAAAAATTTGAACAGTAGCTTTTTTGTTTCTGCTTGAGTACAATCCCGAAGATTACAAAGTTTATTCATTGCATTGTATGTAGATACCCTGATGCGCTCTCCAAAACGTTTACCGAAAACAGAATTCACCCTTGGAATAGGTAAATTGAAAACGCGTTTTTGTAATAGTATGTTGTAGTCCCTAGACGTTTTAGCGGACTTGTGTGTTTGCAAACAAATTTTTTGGATAAAAAGTTGACGAACGGATAGAACATTTGCTTCTGCAAAGAGATTTGAGGTTGGAAAACGGAAAGGTTTCTTAAGCATTACTTTCAACACTGAACGCTGCGCTCTCTCAACCTCCAGCATGGCAGTTTTTGATGCACTACCCCACACTGTAAGGCAGTAAGTTATAATCGACTGACACAAAGCGACGTAAATTTGTGTTAAAAGAGACATATCTGCCGAGTGACGGAGTTTCTTGAAGATATAAATAGATTTTCGAATTCTGCCAGATAGATTATGAATGTGATATTTAAAGTTCAGATTTTCATCTACAAAGAGGATATATATATATGACTTAATTCATGCTTATATAAATTTAAGGATTTCTTAAATTGCTTTTTCAGCATAATATCTTTAAAAATTTATAAACAAGATAATCTAAAACAAATGTAGAAAGCTAAACAATCACTTGTACCATTGCCAACACTATGTAGTACTATTACTCATTCTGTGGCCAACACAGTTAACTGACGGCTCGTGCACTATATACACATTGTAATAAGAGCTATGAATGGTCATTATTTCTGTAAGTGTTTACAACTATGCATCCAAGTCCGTAAGACAAGACGTAAAGTCAAGGCATATAGTATAATAGCCTTCACAAACCCATCATCATTGTGTCATTGAATCATTATCTGTCTTCTTATGGTAATCAAATGCAGAATTACTTTTATATTACCTAGATAATAGTCTTAGATTTCTTGGTGGCGCTGTCACGAATGTCACGATACTTAAGTACTCTCTTTCAGGAAATTCGTACACAATATATCACTAGTCTTCATTTGTTGTATTAGGAACAATATATTATTGACGTTTGAATTCCGGGTGAAAAGATCATACGAGTGCATAACACGAATAGCAGCATTCTGAATACCGAGCTCTGCTGAAATGGATGGCTACAAAATGTTGCAATATTTTAGGCAAAGATAAGATACTCGTATTGTTAACTATATCTAAGTGTGGGTGTATATACTTTACCAGCACTTACGCACAATTGACAAACTTTTTTGTATTTAGTAGGAACTATCCCTATGCTATAAATATTTGACATAAATATATTCCGTCAGTTGAAAATAATTGAGTCTTATATAGGTAATTAACAGACTCTTATAGGTAACCAAAATAACAAAATATGTTCTGACTAAATAGCAACAATTATTACCCACTCCAGTTATAGCTTGTAGTTAGCAGCCCTTGTTTTACTTAAAGAATAAGCAGGGAAAGGGTTTAGCAGCCTTACCGAACAAGTGGTGCCTTTCCCCACGGATGAGGTCAATATTTTAGGTGGTGTACTAGCAGGACCTAAGAATACTCCATGCTTAATATCAGCTCTAGATCTTCTTTTGTTTCAGAGTTATTCAAGATAATGTAAAATATACAGGGTGCCGTTGAAAGTGGCATATTTCGTAAACTGTTCAAGTTAGATCAACCAAACAAAATTGTGTTTGATAACAATAAAATAAACTACAAAATGCATATTTTTAACCTGCATGTTGTCCTTATTTTTCATAATAAAAAAAGGTTTCTTGTTTTTTTTTCCATATTTTTTTTTATTTCACGCGGAGGTACACCTACAAAAAAAAATATGCATACATAGCCACTAATGTCCACTGTATACAAAAATAAAAATATTTCCGTAAATCATCGTGCGTCATGCCAAAAAAAATTTTTTTTCAGAAGTAGTCGTTACTGGCATACAAATAAAGTACCAGTGCAGTGTGAACATAAGTTAGTGTGTAGGTATACAATCTCTCGACACTTACCGCACAAAATATCATTGACGTTAATTGACTTATTAGTACATTTGCTTTATAAAAGAGAGATAAACATTTGACACATAGTATTGTTTTCTACATTTGATTTGTTGCATTTTCTGTAGGAAAATGGAAAAAATTAAGTGTAAGTCTTGTGAAAAAACGTTAAAAAATATATGTGGAAAGAAAAAATGCATACAAACTGGACAAGAGGCTGATTTATACAGGGTGTGGCCTGTAACAGGAGCAAAAAATCAAATGGAAGACTCCTCTGACTGCCTCTAGTTATTCGCAAAAGGTCCCAGTGTTTTAAAGTTATCCATTAAGGAGAAACAGCATGTTAAAGTTACGACCTATGAGTGATGTATCTAGGTATCACAACATTGTACCTTATTAATGATTAAACATATTGGTAGTTCAGTGGACATAAAACTAAATGAGCTAAAAAGTTTTTTTGAACTCATGGTTTTTTAACTGGTTTAGCAAAAAAATTTTTTTTTTTGTATTACACCGATTTAACTTTTTTGGTATAAGTCAATTTACGTCAATGATATTTTGTGCGGTAAGTGTCGAGAGATTGTATACCTACACACTAACTTATGTTCACACTGCACTGGTGCTTTATTTGTATGCCAGTAACGACTACTTCTAAAAAAAATTTTTTTTTAGCATGACGCACGAATAACTAGAGGCAGTCAGAGGAGTCTTCCATATGATTTTTTGCTCCTGTTACAGGCCACACCCTGTATAAATCAGCCTCTTGTCCAGTTTGTATGCATTTTTTCTTTCCACATATATTTTTTAACGTTTTTTTACAAGCCTTACACTTAATTTTTTCCATTTTCCTACAGAAAATGCAACAAATCAAATGTAGAAAACAATACTATGTGTCAAATGTTTATCTCTCTTTTATAAAGCAAATGTACTAATAAGTCAATTTACGTCAATGATATTTTGTGCGGTAAGTGTCGAGAGATTGTATACCTACACACTAACTTATGTTCACACTGCACTGGTACTTTATTTGTATGCCAGTAACGACTACTTCTGAAAAAAAATTTTTTTTGGCATGACGCACGATGATTTACGGAAATATTTTTATTTTTGTATACAGTGGACATTAGTGGCTATGTATGCATATTTTTTTTGTAGGTGTACCTCCGCGTGAAATAAAAAAAAAATATGGAAAAAAAAACAAGAAACCTTTTTTTATTATGAAAAATAAGGACAAGATGCAGGTTAAAAATATGCATTTTGTAGTTTATTTTATTGTTATCAAACACAATTTTGTTTGGTTGATCTAACTTGAACAGTTTACGAAATATGCCACTTTCAACGGCACCCTGTATATTTTACATTATCTTGAATAACTCTGAAACAAAAGAAGATCTAGAGCTGATATTAAGCATGGAGTATTCTTAGGTCCTGCTAGTACACCACCTAAAATATTGACCTCATCCGTGGGGAAAGGCACCTCTTGTTCGGTAAGGCTGCTAAACCCTTTCATAAAAAACTTTTCATCACACCTGTTCGGTAAGTCCGCCATTGCGCTGCGGCGATGCACGCCGTAGATGCGTCATTACACCCTAGGGCTGTCAAGGATTTTCATACAACATTGCGTCGCACTAGCGCGCCGCGGGCGGCGGCGCGCGCCGCTCCGGGATTTCTGTTATAAAAACGATAAAAAGTCATCCCTGGATTTGAGAAATGATTTAGACCATTTTATAGTAGTTTTGTGAAAATAATTTAAATATACCTATATATTATATTTTCTTCGGTTACCGCGAGGATTACTCATGAAATAAAACTATGAAAACTGATAAATTCGCGTATATTAACTAATTTTAACTTCATTCCGACGTTTCGAACACTTTACAGGGTTCGTGGTCTGCGGATGACTGACAATGGAGGAAATTTGATAGATCTACCTCCATCAAAATAAGAAAGATAAGTACAAAACTACCCACCAAAGAAAAATTACTAAACCACAGACAATAAATTTTAAGGGTGGATGTACCTACATACAAAATTTGCAAATTAAGCTATTTATTCATTACAAATATTTTCAGAATGAAGACAAGAGACAAAATAAATAATCTACGCCGGTTCTATCCCTACGCCACTGCCTGAGAAGTATTTCCTTCCTTTGTATGATTGTATTGTTAGGAAGGTATCCCAAAATTGGGACCGGCAAGAAACTCAGGCAGTGGCGTCGGGATAGAACCGGCGTAGATTATTTATTTTGTCTCTTGTCTTCATTCTGAAAATATTTGTAATGAATAACTAGCTTAATTTGCAAATTGTGTATGTACATCCACCCTTAAAATTTATTGTCTGTGGTTTAGTAATTTTTCTTTGGTGGGTAGTTTTGTACTTATCTTTCTTATTTTGATGGAGGTAGATCTATCAAATTTCCTCCATTGTCAGTCATCCGCAGACCACGAACCCTGTAAAATGTTCGAAACGTCGGAATGAAGTTAAAATTAGTTAATATACGCGAGTTTATCCGTTTTCATAGTTTTATTTCATACCTATATATTGTTTTATTTATTTTTTTTGCCTCACAGGTGTGATGAAAAACTTTGTGTGTCCCACGGGCGGTACAAGAATTATGAACTCGTGTAAAGTTCATACTCGTTCACAATTTCTTATTTACCGCCCTTAATACACAATGTACTATAATATTGTATCCTAAATTACCGACCCCAGTGGACGAGTCAACACCCCGCGACACGACCCTAAACGCGTACCTCCGCTATGCGCTGGCGCTGCCGGGCACCAAGGCGATGTGCCACGAGGGCGGCTGCGGCGCATGCGTGGTGGCGGTGCGCGCGCGCCGGCCCGCGACCGGGATCAAGGAGACGTTCTCCATCAACTCCGTACGTAGTGTTCCCATAATAGTACAAAAAGTAGATTGTTTGACAAGGGTAAGTACCTAAGCCCAAATAATCACCAAATAAAAAATAAAAAACCGACTTCAACCGGTTTCCCCAAGATCCTCGATTTGTTTCCATCATTGGTTTCCTCAAATCCTTCTTTCTGAATTATGTAAACGAATGAAAATTACCAAAAGCGCCATACATGTTACCTATAATCCTGTAAAATTTGAAGAGATCCCTCGATTTTTCTAAGATCCCGTCATCAGACCCCAACTTGGTGCCAACGGAACCATCTCGGGGTAAATAAACGATCGATCACAATAAGAAATTTTAAAATCGGTTCACGATTCTCGGAGATAGATATCAGGTGACATAGGTACATACAACAACAAAAAAATTCAGTCGAATTGAGAACCTCCTCCTTTTTTTGAAGTCGATTAAAAAGAGGTTTGTTTTATTATGAACAATCCTTTAATCGCTCAGTCACTTGACTGAGCGATTAAAGGATTGTTCAAGAGCACTTGCTCTTTATAAGGCTTAAGCTAGTGAATATCTGTATTTTTTTAGCCCAGGCTAAAATTGAGGATCGTGATTCACTTATAAAAATGTTCTCGTCGTTAGAGTAGTTCTACCCGCGTCACGCTAAATAAAAAGAATAGAATAGATGTTGAATTATGGAAAATGCAAGCAGGCCTAGTCAACATGCCGTTGGCAAAGCGTATGCGATAAGCGAAAAGTAATAAATAAATGTATTATAATAACAGATTCGACCAAAAAACATACTTTTTCCTTATAACATCATCACCCTTTTTCAGACCACAGCTGGACATAGGCCTCCGCTATTAGTTATGCGTATCGATGCATCAGAAGGTAATGCTTATAATCTTCACGCTGGGCAAGCGGATTAGCGATTTGGCGATGAGAGTATTATGTCGCCTACGATGAGGCTGCTGCCCATCATCAATCTTCAATAAATTAACGGTCAGTCACACTTCAAAAGTAATGAATGATAAATGTATTTTTACTATCATTACCATCCCATACCGCATACGCTTTGCGCATGGCATACAGAAATAAGGTGTTATCGTTTAATGTCTGTCCAGTGTCTGGTGCTCGTGTTCTCCTGCCACGGCTGGGACATCACGACCATCGAAGGGGCAGGCAACCGGCTGACGGGCTACAGCGAGGTGCAGAAACGCATCGCTGCTTTCAATGGAAGCCAGTGTGGCTACTGCACGCCGGGATGGGTCATGCATATGACTAGGTATTCCTTAGTCCGTTAGAATACTAGTCATTGCAAATAGGTATTCGAATAGACTTCTTCCGGGAGGTCTAAGCTAATTTAAAGTTTACAGCTTTCTGTTACAATAAAGATGTTATTCCATAGTTAAACATACCGGATAGGTGTTCAACATGGGATGGATTTCGCATATAACTTGCTGTCCTACCACTAACTTCGAAATTCGCAAATATTTAGGATTTCTGTCTTGTTAAAGGCGTTTCGTTGGAGTGACAGAGAAAAGTCGTCCTTTTGTAATTTTGATGTTCGAGGTAGTATCTGATAGGTGGGCATTTTCACGAGAAGAGATCCAAAAACTTATTTTTCTGAAACAGCTAAATTTTATGTTTTTCCTGCTCTGAATCACGAGCTCTTTCGATCCTACTAGAAGAAAGAAAGTGTCCCAACTTTTTGTTTCTATTACGTAACCGTTTTTCAAACACTTTGTACAGCGGTTACAAAGTGGAGAGCATGTAAAATGTATGAAAAATGTGAGACCATTTTTTTCTTGTACTTTTTTTCTCCTAGATTGAAAGAACTCGTTATTCTGAGTAGGAAAAACATTAAATTTACCTACCTTAAAAAAAATTTTTTTTGGATCTCTTCTCGCGAAAATGCCCAGGTATATAGTTGGGGAGATTGGAATGAACTTTTGACAGTTCAGAAATTAACCTTATTTATATGACATTAATACTGTCTGAGAAATGGTTGGTCTTACCCTCATATAAAATAAGGATCAATTTATAACTGTCAAAAGCTCATTCTTAGAAAGCTGCAACTATAGTAATAGTTTTATTAGAGTACGTATCAATTCCACGTATAGCTATGATAGCGGTTAGAGAACTTTCCTTTAAAACTATCTCAGTGGAATAAGCTAGCACTTTACATAACACCTAGCATATATGATGATTTCTCTAGTCTTCAGGACAAGCATCTGACGATGGCGGAGCTGGAGCGCTCGTTCGGCTGCAACACCTGCCGCTGCACCGGCTTCCGTCCCATCCTGGACGCCATGAAATCCTTCGCCGTCGACGCCAGCCCGGACCTCTGTCAAAAGGTTTCTTATTTTCAGCACCTAAAAGATCGGAACTCTGAAAGCATGTCTGCCTGCAATGTTCTAGGGTAGGGGTCGCCAAACCGCATTCTCAAAACTTTTGTAATTAAGTATGTTTTGCTTCTGTAGTTAAGGGCTTGTCCATTAATCACGTCATACGATTTTGGCCTATTTTAGACCCCCCCATCCCCCATGGTGATACTAGGTGATATTTTCAGGACCCCCCCCCCCCCAGCCAATATGACGTGTAATTTTTTGCCAACTTAAGTACCTAGTCCTTTTAATAACACCCGCCCCAACCCCCTTTGCCAACTACGGGGTAAATATCCGCGAAATTTTAAAACTCGGTTCAGGATTTGACATCTATTTATGTTTTAAAAAAAGTATGCTGTTCACCAGAGTGACAAAAAAATTACACGTGATTTGTCCGATGACCTCCCCTCCCCTATGGTGATAATTGGTGATTTTTTCTTGAACCTATACGGTATGACATGATTAATGGACAAGCCCTAAACTGTACAAATTTGATTGGTGCTAATTCATTTTAGTAAGGTTTTAAATTATACCACGAGGCCCAGACCACTAACACTAATTACAAAAGTTAAATAATAGATACTAGTCAAAAATGCAATATGAGTAGTACGACCTATGTAAGTAGGTACCGGAACAGTCAGATTTAAGAATTAGCCAACACCGTGTTAGTTGGCTAATTCATAAATCGTGGGGCATGTGTGGGGCCAATTTCAATTTAATTAAGCAAACATTTGGCGACTATTTATCATAAACCTTGTCTAGAATAAAATACACTTCACATTTTGTTACATTAGGAGAATAAATAAGTAACCTTTGTACAAAGGTGAGCGACATTGAAGACTTCAAGATTTGCAGTAAAACGAAATCCATCTGTGAGCGAAGATGTTCAACCTTAAGCGAAGGTAGCGACTGGAGTGTCATTAGCGACCAGTGTCGGGAAAATGTGGAGAAGCAAGATGACAAAATGATCTCTTTCAGTTTCGGGAAGCAGAAGTTTTTCAAAATTTATGATGTAGACGACGTTTTTGATCTATTGGACAAATATGGAGTGGATTCGTATATGCTCGTAGACGGTAACACAGGAAAAGGTAAGTTGTTTTTGTATGTGGTATTCTAATCAATTGCCAATTTACTTGTCATTTTGAATAATTGTGAGCCTTCAGTAAAACGTTCCGCTTTGTCGCTATCCATAAGTATACTTAAACCGATAATTAATATAAGGAAATTCCATCCTTACGGTTAGCAACAATGTGGGACATTTTACTAAAAAGGCTAACAAATAAATATCATAAGACAATCTTACACAAATTGAAGCTTCAAAACATAATAAGAGTATTGCATGATTCCTATAGTGTCACAATTGCAATATTATGTTTAATGTCGTGTGAGTATCTATTTACTAGAATCGATTTTAGATAATTATGACAATTTGCTATTGTATTTAGCCTCAATACATAATTACTAGGGTCATTAAATATTCTAGTAGGTGTTTAACTGTCTGAATTACTCGTATGGTACCTACATTCACATTATTTTATGTTGTTTTTACTTCGCTAATTTATACATTTTACAGAGAAGCGTAAAATTATTTTAGATCATTGGCCGTGTGGTGACGGCAGTAAGAATACATTTGTCACCACCCCAACTCCTCCTGTGGGTGTCGTAAGAATAAGGGATTAAGGGATTGAAGTGTCACTGACCATTATTTGACAAAAGATTGATGATGGGCAGCAGCGTCATCATAGTGGACACATTACTGCGATCGCCAATCCGCTTGCCCGGCGTGGCGATTATGGGCATTTACCTCCTAATGCGTACAGCATAGTTAATAGTAGAGGCCTACGTCCTGCAGTGGGCTATCATAGGCTGATGCATGCATTTTAGATCATAAAATTTTACGTCAAGTTTTGTTTCAGGGACTGTAGAGACATTTGAATATCCTAGAGTCTTAATAGACATCAGCGGAGTAAAGAGTCTTAAAAAGTTCAATTTTGATCAAAATTTGATACTTGGTGCCAATATGGCGTTGGAGGATTGTATAACATTATTCAAAGAAACAGCGCAATCACAAAGCGAATTTGCATATTTGACTGAATTTGCAAAACATTTTGAGTTGATCGCACACATTCCAGTTCGAAAGGCAAGTTCAGAATATAATTTATTCACGGTAAATATAAAATAAGATTACATGTCGTGTCTATATTTTAGCATAGTGGTAGGTATAATAAACCTCCTAATTTTCAAAATTTTTAGTGCACTAAAATAATATAAAGACTTCAGCTTCAATTCCAATCGTCAATTATTTCATTTTCATTCAATTACAGTTATGATATAACGAAATGAGGGTGACATGACATTGTAGGAGGATTTTCAAAATAATTGTTCTTGCAGATCGGTTCCTTAGCCGGTAATTTAATGTTGAAGCATGCAAATCCATCCTATCACTCCGATGTGTTCCTGCTATTTGAGACAGTTGGGGCCGTAGTGGTCATCAGTAAGTTGCTTACCTATTACATTACTTACGCATTACATTTCATTGCATAGAATACTAGATATTAGCTGGAGAATCACATTCACATACTTACCTACTTTACACTTTTGCATCCAACTCTACTTATGTACCTACTCATACTCTACGACTGTTGTTCGTAGCTATAATATAGTACATTTCGATACAAGTGCAAAAAAAAAATTTCGACGAGTAGTTGGAGCCCGAGTGAAACGAGGGCGACAATCACACGAGTTAAAAAGAAGTTTTCCCCTCACTAGCTCGTAAAGCGCTCGTTTATCCTTTAATACGAACGTGTAAAAAGGCATATTATTCACTTTTGTGGCAAAGTAATGACCTTGGAGCGTAGCGCGAAGTAGCATTCGTTTAACAGATAACAAAACGTAAAATGCTGTTCCATATTAATGATAATTAAATAATTTGTTTAAGAATTTAGTGTAAAATACAAACCTTATAATATGATGATTTTAATACAAAAATCCTAAAAATCCATAAGTAACAATTGTTTTAGTGAATGATGATAAGATGACTAGATGCAATCACAAAACGCAGAAAATGTCAACATTGTCAATGAATATTATAGGGTTATAATCTTTATTCACCGAGTCGAACACGCATAAAAATAGTAAACTAAACAACTTTCAGAGTGTTCTGTTATAATTTTGTTAAAAATGAAAATTATTTAATAATGCATTGGCGTTGGTGTGCAACTACAGGAATGTGTTAAAACCGTGCTGCGTTTACTTTTTCGTGCTAAGTTAACGGCGACAAAATCTTGCATTAAATACATGATGCATTTCGAAAATTATTATCACTAACCTGATGATGATTGTAATGTGAACAAATAATTACCGTTTTTGAGTTTCCTCGCTATAGTGAGGGGAAAAGTTTTGTGTTACACACGGGTGCAAATGTATTTTACTTCTCGTATGTTAAAACACTCACTGCGCTCAGGGTTCTATTTTAACTTCAACTATAGAATCCTTTCGCTTGCTCGTGTTTCAATTTCATACTCGCGGGTAAAATACAACTTTGCACCCTTGTATAACAAATAACTATTTTACACGTGTATCGAACGACTTTTTTCATAACAAGTGCCTTAAAACGAGAAATTCACGCACGAAAAGCGTGCGCAAAGTTTACTTTTCCGCACTAGTTAGGAAAAATATGTATCATCATTACCTGCATTTATCACTAGTGTGTATTTCGCCATGTAGGTACCTACTGCTTGTTACACAAATTAATGACATTAAATCGAAGTTACTCTCAATCATATTTGTCTGAAATAAAGTTAAATTGGTTTTTCTCAAACTTGCTACGGAATGTTGGTGTTATAGTTCGAGAAATATAAATTCAATGTTTATTTTTACCATAATGTAGGTAGAAAGTTACCAATTTATATTTCATGAACTATACTTTACTTTAAATTAAACCCGGAAATACTATGCACAGTAGATTATTTTCGCTCTTTTGCGGACACGCTGTATAGTAAACGCCCTTAGGTGCTAAAACGGTAGGCCTTATTAAAATACAAAAATGAGCGTCAATACCACATTTTTTATGCGGCTGGTTTTGGAGATATAAATTAATATTGCACGAGGTCAATGACGTCATGAAAACTTTAGTTATTTTTAATTATTAAACTAAAGGAATTGAATCCGCACTTTTTTGTGGAACCAGTTACGTATTAAAAAACATACATAAATTAAATGCAAACACAGCTATAGCTACTCAAAACTTAGAGTAATTAAAGGTTTCGTAAATATTACAAATCTTTTTTTTTCTCGGTCGTTTCTTCAGTGTAGCGTTAGGTTTTACGGTAGAGTAGTGCAGAATATGGCTCTTAATAACACTTTAAAAAATCACGTATTAATATTACAGAACCTTGGAGATAAGTCATTTCTAAGGTTTCCATAATTTCCTATGGTAATAGGGTTGTCTATTATGTAAAACGGCACATGTTAAGGGTAATTCGCAAAAAGTGAAAAATAATTCGACAACTCAATCAAAATGTACGTATCTCGTTTAGACAATTAATTTTAACAAGATGAAAATTGGTTAAGTGTCAGTGACGAATAAGAATGTGCAAAAATCGTTTGTAGCTAATTTAAAGAAGAACTATGAAGATGCATACTTAAGGTCATTTCTCAAATTTTTGGCACCGACAGGTGAAAGTTTTGTTGTTTTAAAAATATCGCTTTTTATTTTTTTTCTAGGGGTCGTTTGAATGCGTCTCAAACATTACAAACATTTCAAAGGCACCGGTATCAATCAATTATTTTAGAAGTTATGGTCGATTAAAATTCATGTGAACGACATCATGATCAGGTGAAGGATAAAATATACACAGGTTATCGACAACAGTAGCAGGTTAACGACAAATTAGTACAAATTAGTATGACACCTTTGACAAGTTAACGACAAGCGTCGCTAACCTGCGTCCGTAGTCGATCACCTGTAGTTTGGTGGTCTTTCACCTGTTATGGACATCATTCACCTGTCTCCATCATCATTATAATCCAACATAATTTAGTAAAATAAATCTTGAATCACTTTCTTTTACATTATATTAAAATAAACCCAATAATTATGGATATATTTCATAATGGAGAAAATGAATAAAATAAAAGGTTTCTTTTTTGTGAGAACGATATATATATAGGTATAAAAAGGTATATTATATTTTGGAGATTTTGTATGCCAAATATAAAAAGTTAGTTTTTGTATGGTTTATCTGGCTTATGACAAGTGATCGACGTGTCGGTTTCCTGTCACTGAGTCGTTCACCTGGCTTTATCGGACAGGTGAAGGACACACATAGCAAAAAAGCAACAATCCTTTGAGAAATGCAGCTTAAACCGATATAACAGTAATACTTTTCTCATTTAACGCACAAATAATATATTCAGGCATAAAAAAATATTATTACGAGTGGTAAATTTATCATTATTGTCGTTCACCTGTCGCAAAATGTCGTTCACTTGCCTATTTTAGCCAGGTGAACGATGCACAGGTGACCGACAAAATGGCAGTTATTTCGTCCAAACGCAAAATGTATTTGACGAATAAACTAAATATATAGGTACATAATAGTAATCAATGAATTACGTTATATATGTTACAGTTAATGCCATATCTCACACAATAACCAAACTATGAATGACAGAATAACGACTACTTACCCATTACAAACTCCCGTTTAAGATAAGTTATATTTTTTATTTTGTTATCACGGCGGAGTGAGCACGTGTTGTTGCTTGCAGGTGATGGCCGACAACTGGCGGCTTCGATTCATGCGGGGTGAGGCGGGAGAGGTGGGATAGGGATCGCATAGTAGTTGCGAGTTTGTCTCGACAAGTGAACGACAAAAACTGCCTTGGACAAACTTTAAAGCCAAATAACTTGAAACATACGTGTAATATTATTATCTGATTGTCTAGTTTTAAAAGTTTAGGATATATGCAAATAGAATACAGTAAGAAAGGTAAGTAAAGTTAACAATTTGTGTACTTTTAACAACTCGAAACATGAGTACTTCGCGTTTGGACACGGAAGGTGATCGACAAAACTTAGTTACAATTATTATTTATTTAATTAATATCAAATAAATCGATTTAAAAGCATTAGGCCTCTATATAAAAAGTGTCTTTTAATATGTATTGATAATTTATTTATGAAGATATTGTATATTTAAAAAAAAAGTTCTAACATAAACGTATTTACAGGTGAGGGTGCCAAAAATTTGAGAAATGACCTTAAATAATTTTTAATTTATTTCATCATCATCATCAGTATCAGCCAAATATCGTCCACTGCTGATTTATATATCTTCATCTTCGTTGTCACTCTGTAAATAAATTTCTTCTGAGCTCATTGCAATGTCTTTCGAGGCAGTTTCGTGCAAGTAGTCATGAATAATTACATTGTCTCTTGTTGGGCTTAGTAACGACAACGCATTTCCGGGTAGGGCTAACCGTTTTTTCGTCTTTTTTTGAGTTGTTGACACATGCGAAAGAAGGGGGTCAGAAGACTCTAAGGCGCGGTGGAATAGGTCGAGTATTGTTGTTTTCCGATCTAATTTTCTCGTGTGGTGTTCACGGTCGTATCGCCAAAATTTATTCCGTGATTCACCAGCCTGTTCCGACAACTTTCCTATTGGCAGTGAACTTCGTTGAGGAGCCATTGCTCAATACCCAAAATTTCTGCAAATATTTTGCTATGCTTATTTGATAGAGCCGTGCGAGCCGTATTTCCGTCATTTGATGTTCCTGCATGTGGACGAACAACATCAACACAGTAGCAGAGTCACACAGTACGTCGTCAGCGTAGTAGCTTCATCTCCTAACATAATATCGGACACTTCCGGAGGCTGAAAAGTGCCGGATATTGCCACAAAACAACAGTAAATTTAAGAATGTGTACAAAAGCGAACACAGCTCTTATCCCTCACAGGGATCTCTTCCAGCTAACCCTTGATAATATATAAAAGGATATACAAAACAAAAATAAAGTGAGAGGCAAACTAATACTGTGCACTTAATTTAAATTAGCCAAAAGTTCAAATTTACAACATACCAAACCAAAATGACTAAACAAATACGCATCACCTATACATTTGTATAACACTAATAATATAAATAATGTGTCACAGTGAAGAACTACAAGACAACTTATAGTTAAATTTTAAAAACCGATTTCTGAGCATTTCTTTTTTTTTTGGCCACTAAATTTTAAAATCGACCAAAATTACAAAAATCAATTTTTATAAACTTTTTCAACGGGAATATGTAGTAAAAATTATGTATTTTCTAATTATATGCAAGTAACCAGGTTTTAAAAGGTTTTATCAGTACAAAATCAATAAATATTGTGACAAAGCAGAATACTGGTTCTTCCTGTGTTACCTTTCCTTTGTTTAAAAATCATAGAAATTTGCTTCTTCCTCATCTTAATTATATATTTTTATTAAAATGCAGAACATAATTGATATAAAAATGTAGAAATAATTAATTAAACTATACGGAAACTATTAAAAGTCTAATACCAACAGGTTTATTTTGTTACTCTCACCGGTAGGAACGGTATTTTTAAATTTTAATATAAAGTAAGCAAAGTTCAATAAGGTCTTAAAAATGGCAGTAAAAGTATTTTTATATTTGTTTTAAAGGTAGCAGATATGTTAAGTATTATTAAATATAACTTAAATCATACTAAAATAACTGCACCGAAAATGTTGGGACAGTAACAAAGAATGCTGTTGTTAACAAAGGAGGAAATGTAAGGCCTCGTGTAGAATGTGCATTAGAATTACGTAGAAAATGTAGGTCTATAAAATTATATCCATATTTTACAGGGTCGATGAAATAAAGAATCGATTAGATTTATTTATGTAATAACTAATTAAACTCTAATTTTAATCGTTCCCTATATCGCCTCATCTTTTCGGCTGCTCTCATCTTAGGTTGTGCTGACATTTTCTCTCCCTGTATACAACAATGAAAACTAGCCTTTACAATAAATTCCTTTTATTGTTACTCAAAGTTCCTTTGATATGTTACCACGGGAAAGTAACGAAATAAGAAGTAACACAACACGTGGTCGTAGATTAAAAAATGATTTATAAAGCTTGTTTTAGCAACAATATTCAATTGTTTTGTTACATGATGTACATAACAATATACATTAAACGATACATTAATGAAAACGAAGTAAAAGTTTAAGCTTTCCTAGTAAATCCAGTAACAAGGAGGAAATCAAAACTGGTCACAACAATTAGGCACGTGCGTTTTTCAGTAGATCTTGATGACAATTGACCGAATAAACATGGCCGCATATTGAATTGACGTATGTCGGTATTGCCAGTCGTAAAAAGTAACATTTTGGTAGTATTTATCTTTATTTCACTGCTAAAATAGGTAACAAAGTAAGAATTTTCTAAGTGGAACTTTTTGTGGGACACGATTAAAAAATATATTTCTACTACTTTTAACGGTTTTAGGTGTATAAAACCATTCTAAAAAGAATCTTACTGTGAAGATACAGAGATCACAATAAAAAAACGTTATATGTTGCTTAGACCATTATGAAAATATCTTTATTTGAAGTAGCAAAATTTAGACTGGGACATTGGTTTTTTCATACATTTCAAAAATCGAATGTCTGGTTTTTAATTAAATTTAATATATGTTATGGCTTTTGTTACATTATTTTAGCATATCCTGTGTAATTATTAAATTCACTATTAGGAAAAATTACTTAATACAGACGTTTCTTAACAAAAAGTATTAAAATAATATTTTCAAAGTCGTGGGACACGGCTAGATGCGGCAGTGGCCAAAAAAAAAGAAATGCTCTTCTTAATCGGTAAAAACCGATTAAGACCCGTTTGTCTTGTCTTTAAAATATGAGTGATAATCGTGAAAGTTTAAATCAATAAACTTATAGTTAATTTCCCATCAAACACGATAGCACCCAAAAACAACAAAATATAAAATAAACCAGGGTCACGTTTTATAAAGTTACAATTTACAATTTCGCTGTTTGCCTCTCTAACGCACGCACTTATTGGCTAGAAAGAGAGGCAAACAGCGAAATTGTAAATTGTAACTTTATAAAACGTGACCCAGCAATAAAAACTTTTTACTTATGACAATTGTTCACGAAACGTCTATTAATATCGAAACGGTATTAATACCTACTGTGGAGGCACAATAATTTTATTTTGAATAGGAATGAATGAATGAATGAATGAATGAATGAATGATCATTTATTTGTAACAAACAAGCGTATATACATAGATGTTCTAATATTTGGTGTAGTACGATTCCTGTTCTGCCATAACTGGCGTACAAATATTGACTTAACTCTAAGTACCTAACTAGATTTAGCTTTTACTAAACTTAAACTTACATTCTACGATTACATATATCAGATTATTATTATGATTACATAATAATCAGAGTCGATTTACCATATAATCATAAACATTTCTACCAAATTGATTTAAAATATAATTAATGAATAATTCAACAACTAGTTTATACAAATTCAACAATTATTAAATAATAAATATTAATCATTCATAATAACATAAATAAATTACAATTTACAATTGTCAATAAATTCTTGGACTGAATAGCAACAATTTTCAATTAAATAATTAAACAATTTCTTCTTAAATATATTAAAAGGCAATTCTTTCATTGTGTCTGACAGAATATTATAAATCTTTATAGCCATGCAGTACGAATTTCGTCGTGATAACGCTAGACTGGTTTTCGGTAGATCTAACTTATACCTATGTGTACCTCGTTTAGATGTAGTGACTCTTATATCAAACAGGTCTATGTGTTTCTTCACAAAAATGCATATTTCGAACACATACAAACACGGAAGTGGCAATATATGTTTAGATTGGAAAAGTGGTTTACAGTGGTCTAAGAAATCTGCTCCACATAAAGTGCGAATGCATTTTTTTTTGGATCTTGAAGATTATTTCAGCATCCGTGGAGTTTCCCCAAAGTATGAGACCATATCGTAATATTGATGCCACATACCCATGATATGCAGATAGAGCTGCTTCTTCTGATACAACGTTCCGTAATCTATATAAGACATACACAAATCGCTCGAGTCGTATGCGTAAATCATCAACATGATTTTTCCAATTACAGAAACAGTCCAATGTGATACCTAGAAGTGACAACCCTGGTCCGAAAATGAAAAAATCGTAACTCGAAGGTTCCGCGTTATATGTGTTTCGTTTTTTTGTGATGATACCTCATGTTATGCTTAATAGGATGCCAAAAAAATAAAATGCTAATTTTAATAAACTTTGAAGAAAAAAAATATTTGTCATATAACAGAAATTATTAAATAACCCTCAAAATAATGTTCTTTTTTTGCTGATTTTTTGATTAATTCATAGTAAATGATGCGTGCAAAGAACTGTGTTGCAATGAACTTTAAATATTATGTAAAAACGGAGTTAGGTCATTTCTATGGTTTTGGAGGGTCGATTTTTGGAGTTTGACTAAATAATTAATATCTCCAAAAATAAATATAATAAAAAAATATCGTTAAGAAGGATGCTTTTTTTCAACAATTCTAATCGATCTGGAAGATAAACACAGCATGTCCGCAAAATAGCCAAAATAATCCATCGTGCTATGTATCCGATGTCATATGCTAAGATGATATGTAGGTAAAGAGATTTCATGTATCATGTATGTAGTCTTTTGTTTTGAAACGTCAAATTGTGACACTAGGTCTTGACATTCAGCCACAGAAAAAAAAATAACCTTAGAACTGATGTCTGTACCACCAGGTAAAAGAATACCTCAAACAGATTTTTAAAAAAGTTAGGCGCGAATGTTTTTTTTTTTAATGTTTTACGATACTGTACTATTGGTATATTTACAAATGAAATAGTATGGTACGGCGAAATCAGTTCGTTTTATTTCATGGCAAGTTTGAGAAAAGCACTATACAAATCTCGGCGAGAAACAGGGTTACAGGCCAAGTAGATATATCTGGCCGAAGGAACTTCGTTTCCCGTCCTCTATAGTAATGTACTATTAACATCGAATGCACAGTAGGTACAGTCGAGTGCATTAATATATAGACACATTTGTAAGGGATCAGTATGGAGAAGTGTATATATATTAATTTGAATTTGAATTAATGCCCTTGACTGTACACTGCACATTTAACCTTTTTATTTAACTTTTGTTTTTGAATGGAGGACGCTCAGAAAATAGACCACCAACTCTTCACGAAAAAAGTTTTATTCTACAAACAAATGTTTACTCCTACTTTACTTATCCTTCTCAGAATGGACCCTTAAACCCCATTTATCACATTTTTTATTAAACTACATGTAAATGGTAGAATTATAGTGACCTAATCCAATTTTATAGGAGTTTTTTTTAGTTTGTGTGTATAATTATGTGCATATTTATAATTCGAGAATTTTGGATAATAAGCACTATAATTTGATGTATTCACAGGGCAACGAAATGGGAAAACAAAGACTCTTGCGCTGTTAGATTTCCTGAAGTGCGATATGCAGGGCATGCTCATGGTCGCCATAGTACTGCCCCCTCTGGGCACCACACACGTGTTTAGGAGCTATAAGGTAATAGACAAACAAGATACGCAAGCATCGACTTATTTGGGTTATGGTCAGATTTAGGTTATTGTACATTATGATACAAGTGTGCTAAGTTGATCATTACACTCGGGGCGGTATTGTGCGTGCGAGCTGCAAGCGAGCGCGCATAAGATAGCAGAGAGCAGTATAATGATATTAATGATCAATGCACACGAGTTTCATACGACGTTTTTCAACACACTTACGAGGAATAACCGACTTTTAGTAACACTTTTACTAACCTTTGTTGCTAGGTAAATGCTACTTACTTAGGTACTATCCCATAGTTACGTTTAACCTTTTTATGTATTCTGTATTCTTGTTCATTACTTGAGTTCACAATTCACATAAAAGTTATATATAACAGTAAACACAACAAAATAAACAAAACAAACATTTGAAATTTTGAATTGAAATTCACCCCACTCCGAATAACAAATACAATGGTAACTTTAAAACGGCGCGGCGCGCATACCTAAGGAATTTTTAAACGCGCGCAAATTTGTAAGGCAGCAGTCCTATCGACAAACAGCCAATTAAAAAAAAACTGCGAATCAAAAATGCGATAACTTTACATTTAATATAATTACTTGATAATTTGGAATATTTGGATGCACAATTTAAATATTTTATTTATTTATTTACGAAAATTTACAGTATTTTGAAGTAATATTCTGGATTCCGCTATTTCTGCCACATATCAACTCTTTGATCAAATTAAAAAATAAACATAACCTGGCTAAATTCGAATGCTTCATCTACATAACATAATACTTGCAAATGTTTGCAAACATACTTGGTCGGGTTATGATATTACCGCACTAGAACAATAACGTAATGAAAAAGCACGCGTGTTTAATATCTTGGATTATGAGCCTAATAGCGGTTCAATAATACCTACGTTACGAGCAAGTGTTTTGAAAAGGTATTTAACACTTTCATGAATAGATTAAATTAGTAATTTGCTGGCGTTTGGTTCAATGTGTTTTAAGAAAACGAATGAATTTGAGAAAAAGGATGTAAATATTCTATAAATTACGCTTTTATAGATTTCCTGAGAACAAAGAGAGATATACTACCTAGTCTACCTACCTAACTTTTCCTTAAAACCTTCTCCTTAGTTGGCATCGATAGTAATTCAATTTTTAGCATATTTTTAGCATAACGGTAACGGTATATTCCTTTACACTTTCCAATACTTTACGATAGGTATATGTTTTCAGATAATGCCTCGGAACCAAAACGCCTTAGCTATTGTGAACGCAGCCTTTCTTTTCAAAATAAACCCCAAAACGAAGATTATCGAAGATGCAGACATTTGTTACGGAAATATCTCTCCGACATTTGTTCACGCTAAAGGCACTGAAGCATTTTTGAAAGAGAAGATGATATTCAACAATGTTATTTTGCAAGGTGCTATCAAAACTTTGAACAAAGAAATAGTGCCTAAACATGACCCGGCACAGCCGTCGATTGGTTTTAGAAAGAAACTGGCCGTTGGCTTGTTTTATAAGGTCAGTATTGCATTAGCCATGAAACGAAGATACATTTTCAAAGTTGAATATTTTCATGATTTCTGTTAGATACATATTTCATATTTCATATTTCATTTATTCAAGCCATCAAGTTACACATACAATATACAATATAATAATATGTCACCTGATACCCTGTCAGGGCACAGCAGAACTCTTAAGACTTAACTAAAACTAAACTACGATACCTATATTAACAACAACATTATTATTCATTTTATTACATTCACATATATCTAGATAAACCCATATTATTTTTATTACTATTTCTTCATAATTTAATTAAGATGTCAAATAGTTTCGTACATAAACAATATTTTGATGTCTTACAAAATGCTAAAGTGAAGTTCAAATTACATATTAGATATTTGAAAGTAGTGCAGTAGGTAAAAACTAAGTATCACTAAAGTAATCCTCTAACTTGTAGTAGCACTTTTCTATTAGATAGTTTTTTAATTTATTCAGGAACACTTTATCATTTTTCTCTGCTTTAAGGTTGTCACATAATTTATTGTATATTTTTATTGCCATGGCATGTGGACTAGTACTATGCAGTTTCAATTTTGATCCTGAGACTGTAACCAGGTTGTGTTTGAACCTAGATTGATACCTGCGGGTCTGGTCAAGTACAGATGTGTAGAGGGTTGGATTTTTCCTAATAAATTTGCATACCTCAAAAATATATATGGAAAGTAAGGTTAACATCTTAAATTCTTTAAAGTAAGAGGCACAACTCTCTGGGCTTTTTATGTTAGCCAGAATACGTACACACTTCTTTTGTAAGAGAAACAGGTCATTGGAATCTGTACTGTTTCCCCATAATATTATTCCGTACGTAAGCCACGAATATGCATAGGAATAATATGATGTAAGTGCAGAGTTGAAATCTGTAGATCTCTTAATTTCTCTCAAGGCATATACAAATGTTGATAATTTAGTTTTGATTTTAGCAATATGTTCCTTCCAGTTAATATTTGAGTCGATAACAAACCCTAGTAATGTTGCCGAGTCAACACAATCCAATTTCGCGTCCTGAAAATTAATATCTAGAGGTAATGGTTGCTTTTGGTATGGTCTAAATACAATTATTTTAGTTTTGGATATATTTAATTTTAAATTGTGATCTTCCATCCATTCATGTATTGAGCCCAAGATCGACTCAATATGCTGATTTATATGAGTATTGTCTATACATGAGGTTAAAATTGAGATGTCGTCGGCGAAGAGAACACAATGTTGGTCTATTATTTTTGGAATATCATTAATATAAATTAGAAATAGCAGGCATCCGATTACACTTCCCTGGGGGATGGAATATGTAACGGGCTGCGGATTAGATTTAAAACAAATTATTTCCCCCGTTGTTTCATCCAAGTATTCAACAGCAACAAACTGTTCTCTATTTTTGAGATAAGACGTGAGCCATTTGTGTGCGGTACCCCTTATTCCGATCCCGTAAAGTTTATTTAGTAATATGTCGTACTGGACCATATCATATGCCTTAGACATATCAAGTAATATACCTATTGCGTACTTTTTGTCGTTTAGTATATTTAAGATTTCAAATATATAATTATATGCCGCTAAGGTAGTGGATCGGTTCTTTCTGAAACCATGCTGTGAGTCATCAAAGATATGATATTTCTCGCAGAAGGAATACAGGCGATTGTACATGGCAGTCTCAAATATTTTGGAGGATGTGGGTAGAAGTGCCACGGGGCGGTAGTTGCTAGGGTCAGTTTTTAATCCTTTTTTATGTATTGGTTTTATAATGGACTTTTTTATCATATCTGGACAGGTTCCTTCCTCAAAAGATTGATTAATCATTATGCAAAATGGCAAAGTTAATTCGTCGACACAATACCTAAATAGCATAGGGGGCAACTCATCCAGTCCATAACTACGTTTGTTTTTCAACTTAGTAATTATTTTTTTTACTTCTGGAATATCAACCGGGCGTAGATATAATGAGTTCGTGGTGGGTAGTAATACAGATCGGCCGCGCGGCGCGGTACTTCCCGCTTCTATGGCGCCTACTGATGCAAAGAATGAATTGAATATATTGGATACTTGCTTAGGATCAGACGTAAGTTTATTGTGGCACGATAATTCAATATTTTGCCGCCTGCACGCTATATTTTTATTCGTGCGCTCTTTAATTATTTGCCACATAGTTTTAAATACGTTATCCGATTTTTTTATTTTCCTAATATATTGCAGTTTCTTAGATTTTATTATTGCTTTTTTCAAGATTTTTTGGTATTAACAGTTAAACGGTACGAAATATAAACAGATGTTAAATAGTTTTCTGCTAGAGCACTGTTTTTATAGTACCAAAGAATATGTAGAGTATAATAATCGAAAAATACTATTATAATTATACAATATATATTTAACAGGTAAAGACTGCGAAGCCCTTTTTGTGCTTCCTAAATAGACCTCCTGAATTAGGAGCTCCTGATTAATCCTGCTGTGTTAGAACTTAATGTAGTTTTAAGAATCATTTGCATGCCGTCATGTTGACGACTGAATACTTCTCCTACCACCTATACTACCATCTGTACTAGTAATAAGTATTCTTGCAAATAAAAATTCTTTATCTTTTATCTTATCTTATTGTTTATAATATTTAACGAGTGTTACATCGTTGGACTGGGTAACCATAGTTTTTAACATTCTTTTCGTTTTGCACGAGGTTTTGATTCCCTTTGTAAGCCAGCACTTATTTACATTTGTTTTTAATTTAACTGTTTTTATTGGAATACATTTATTTAGTATGTTTTGTAGTATATTATTAAATATGTCATAGTTTTTATGTATGTCATTTTCAAGCTTAAGTATTTTATGCCAGTCAACTTTTTGCAAGGTTACTTTAAAGGAATTCATATTTTTCAAATTGAATAATCTTTTCTTGCATATATAAAAGGCCTTTTTGCTTTTTTGCGCTAATGTTAATTTTATTAGGGTGCTTTTGTGGTCAGAGAACCCAAAATCGCAGACCTCTGATGATACGACTTCGTGTGTGAAATTTGTAAAAATAAGGTCTAAACATGTAGATGTACAGTAGGTTACACGCGTCGGGTCCTTTATGTGTTGGACAACACTCATAGGAACTTCATAATATCCCTTAATGTTTATTTTATCTAGATATTTTAAGTCTTTGTACAGTGTACAGTCGAGTTCACAAATACCTATACATATTCATATTATAAACAATTTAGTTCTAAAAATATGATTGTTCGTTATTAATCGTAATTAATTTATACGCCCGTATTGAATACGCAGCCTATACAATGTGGTACTTAGTATCAGGAACTGCTAATAACTAAAATTCGACAAGTTAGAAAAAATCTCAAAGAATCTCATAGTTGCTTTGTCAGATCTCGCATAATTTCGCCTGGTTTAGGTTACAGGATACTCGTTTCCAGGCCATCCTGAGCATATGCCCGCCTAGCGCGCTGAGCGCTCGCTACCGGTCGGGCGCCGCCCTCGTCCAGAGACCGCTGTCCCGCGGCAGCCAGGAATTCCAGACCGACTCCTCACTGTACCCCCTTAACCAGGTAATACCTGCCTATAGAGCTCGGCCGCTAAGAAGTAAAATCGTCATTCAGGTGGCTTATCATGCTCACGTTTTATCTATTTATCATGCTACTTACTCGTTATTTTCGCACTTGCATGAACGTGACGGCAACGCTGACAAACGATTAAATGCGGTACCCTACCATCATAAGCCTACAGGTAGTTTCAATACAATACACAATGTGTGTAAAAATTAAATGGTTGAGGTATAGTATTGATAAAACAGGTGTTCTCAGTGGCCGAACACTATAGATTAAGTATGGTACCTACTTATTACATAGCAGAAGTGGTAGATAAGCATACCGAATGCCTATTGGTAAGCAGCTACCGCAGTTTAGGTATGGGTAGGTGGTACCGTGTGACATTCATATCGCCTCTACTCATTTAGCCACTGGTCTCATCGCGAGCTACTAAGCTATGAACTATCTATCTATAAATCTATAAATAAAAGAGACACGGCGATACTCGCCCGGCGGTGATAGCTGATAGCTGGGCGAGTATCGCCGTGTCTCTCTTATTTACACGGGAGTGCGTGTTTATAGCCCATAGTTCATAGCTTAGTAGCTCGCCGTGAGACCAGAGCCTTAGTGATGCGTGTGCTGTCAATCGAATAAATAACGGCCTCTCATACTTTCTATACATGTATTTTAGTTATTCTCAATTTCATTATAATATATGTCGGTCGGTCAACGTTTTCTCTATAGTTTTTTCATATCTTTTAACCAGTTTTAAATTAAGTTTAAGCGCGTGCACCAAATGATGAAAACCCCAGAAAATTAAATAAATATCGGGCGCGTATTTCCAAATCAGACCGATATCAGTATGAGCCATAGCCATACATTTTTTTAAGTAGGTACCTACATATTAATTATATTTACAATCAAGTGCCAAAATATGTATCGAAAGAATCCACTTATAAATATGTTACGACGTTCTTATTATACAGAATTAAAGTGCACTGGGACATATTAACATCCATCTTGCAACGATAATGAAGTTATTAATACTTATTTATGTTTATCACTCAGCCCGTGACAAAGCTGGAAGCCGCGATCCAGGCCGCAGGCGAAGCCAAATACGCCAACGACATACCGCCCATGCCCAGGGAGGTGTTCGGAGCTTTCGTGCTATCTACCGTACACTCAGGGGAACTCGTCGGGGTTGACGGGAGTAATGTGTTGGTAAGTTTAATGTAAAATACCTACTAGATTCACGCTTGTGGTCTAGCGGTAAATCGCACGGCTGCTATGCAGCGGTCGCGGGTTCAATCCCCGACTCGTACCAATGAATTTTTTAATAACTTATGTACGAAATATCATTTGACATTCACAAGTACTTTACGGTGAATCCTTCGTGAGGAAACCTGTATACATCTGCAAAGTAACTCAAGAGTGTATGTGAAGTCCCCAACAAGTACCTACTGGGTCAGCGTAGGGACCACGCAAAATAGGCACGTTTGAAGTCGCGTTGCGGGAAAAACGGCCATAATACAACAACACCAAGAACAACAACTACTACTACATTCCTCATTTTATACAAAAAACTCAGGCGATATAGTCCGTGGGCTAGTCGGTCTGAAATTAGAAAACGGTATAATTTGGGGGTACCAAGAGGCGATGGAAGTGCCACTCGTAAATAATAGTTCTTATTTCAAATAACCAAGATTGAAAAATATAAAAAAATCGCCTCTTAAATCACTAAGTATACGGTGGATTATGACTACAATTCATTTAAATATTTTTTATGGGTCTTTTTTTTAATACCGCCAACAAATTATATACATCAAATTAAAGCTTATTAAATACACTATCTTCAAAAAAATATTTAATTTTTCTAGCGTCATGACTACTATGTAAAAACACGACACAAATAAATCAAAATCACGAAATTTTCATAAATTTGGTCATAATTAATTATTGGTTGGTTTTAGCAATATGGTGTATATGCAAAATATAAAGCTTACAGATATGCCTTTAATTTTGTTCAAGAGAGTAATTAGATATATTTAATCGTTCTCGAGATATACTTGATTTTGTAAAACTTGAGATCCACCATCTTTGATTGGCCCCCATTTTTGTTAGGTAGCACTTATAAATGGCAATCTTGCATTTTTGACGTTTTTATAAGCTTACCTAACAGCCGTGAAAAGGAAAATTTGTACCTCCTAATTTTAACCATACCTGTCATACAACGGAAATCTTGAAATAGCCCGTATGCCTATTAGCTACCATTTTGAGATGTCTATCATACTTTTTTAACATCCTTATGAATATGTCTAACTACTGTAAAAAGGACACTTGGTACCCCCAAATTATACCGTTTTCTAATTTCAGGCCGACTAGCCCACGGACTAATATGTCTGCTCGCTTGCCTCCTATTCCATAATATAAAAAAAAACTTTCCTGTGATGTATCCTAGTCGAATTTGTGGGCGAAGCCAAAATATGCCAACGTCAGAATAGATATACGTAAGTACAGTCAAAGACAAAATAAGGTATACACAAAAATGTTCAAAAATATGTCCCAGTGCACTCTAATTCTGTGTAATAAGAACGTCGTAACATATTTATGAGCAGATTGTTTCGATACTTATTTTTACACTTGACTATACCTACTCCTGCGCCATAATAATAAATCAATAGTTATTTATTATACAAGGGGGCAAAGTTGTTGTTTAACTGTCGTGCCAATATTGAGTCCTGAGCTAGCGAAAGATTCCAAAATTGAGCCACGAGCGTAGCGAGTGGTTCAAAAACTGGAATCTTGAGCATTGCGAAGGTCTCAAGGCACGAGAGTTGAACAAACTTTGCCGCCAAGTGTAATACAACTTTTTTCCCCTCACTATCGCGAGGAAATATGATTACAAATCTCATCCAAATGTAAATTAACTTAAAGAAACTATTTAAAATTCAATGTCGAAACGTATCGTAGAATAGAGTTACTTATATGGAACTTAAATAATGCCAATGGCTTACAAAGTCACATGAGAAAAGACCAATTTAACATGTGAGCTCCGATTGCGCATGTTTACTACGGTCATACAGATCCACTTATACTAGGCAGTAGGGGGCTATAGGAATTAGAGAAATGTCAAATTACTTTATTCACAAAGTGTGTAAAAAGCGTTTTTACCCGCTCGTATTAAAGGATAAACGAGCGCTTTACGAGCTAGTGAGGGGAAAAAGTATATTATTGTGCCCAAGAATGGGTTGCAGCACGTGTACCTAACCTACAACATACCAACATTTTCTAAAGGGCTCTACGTGTTGCGTGATCCATATTTCCACGCAAGCTTATCAAAAGTCTGGGATTTATAGGCCCGTGAAATAAGCGTAATCGTTAGTCTCATAATTAAGAAAGTAAAAGTGATAGGTATATTATACATACACTCATGCTTTGCCATAGGTAATCCTGCAATCCTGGTGACCGCGTTTGCCGTTTATCGTGCCACGTGTAACTTTCGCGCTTGCTTACTTGTCAGAACGTGACGGTAATAAAGATAAACGATAAACTCGAGACCATAGCAACTCAATAGCAAGCCACTAGTTATTGTTTTATCTTGAGAAACATATTCCTACCAGTCTTCATCAATGTTAATTGCCTCAAGTAGGTACATACATTTTTCTGATTGACAAGATCGTCAATCAGAAAAATGTATGGAACGCATCGTCAAAAGTTTGGAACGCGTATGTAGATAGGTATAGGTATACAAGTAGGTAAATATGCGGGTCATAGCCTTGAAGTTGTTGTTGTAAGTAGCAACTTACGCATTTTACGCAAAATATTTAATGTATTGAAACAGCTGGAACAATATATTTATTTATTAGATACTAAGGACTACACTTTATTAATTTATGCAAAAATATGCCTAACTACTGAAAGTAAAATTAATGAGCCAATTTCTACAGTTCAATTGTACATAAGTAGGTAGTATACGCATGTTATACCTACAATTTTTAAAATGTTTAATTACCTATCGTGATTACCTACCGCAGCATGCATGCACCTTCTTGTTTAAATTTAATTTCTAATAATATATTGAATATATTTATTCTAGGACATAGATGGAGTTATAGCAGTCTACACCGCAAAAGACATCCCCGGCGTGAATTCCTTCACGGTGCCAGGCTTTCAACTGCAAACTGAAGAGGAAGAAATAATCGTTAGCAAAACTGTCCAATTCTATGGGCAACCGGTGGCTATCGTTGTTGCTACTTCAGAAGCTTTAGCTGTTAAAGTCGCAAAGAAAGTAAAAGTCACTTATGAAAATGTTCCTTCATCAGCTCCTGTACTGACTATAGATCAAGCAAAGAAAGACAGTAACAGATACGTTGCTAGTGACGTTGCTATTACGCCTAAAGGAAAGGGCAATGATGTGAAGAAGGTAATGAAGGGCGTGTATGAGATCGAGGGGCAGTATCACTATTACATGGAGCCGGTGACTTGCGTGGTGGTACCTGTAGACCAGGGACTGGAAGTGTATGACTCGACCCAGTGGATGGATCTTACGCAGAGGGCTATTTCACGTTGCTTGAATATGAATGAGAGCGAGTAAGTACGAATTTAACGGAATGACCTACTCGTCATTTTATTGATACAAACGAGATCGAAAATTGGAAGTCACTTTAATGTCTGTTATGTACTTCAAAATTAAGCTCATAAGTCATAACGCATTAAAATTTTGATTTCTTTTAGAAGTATCTGTTTCCAGTGACAGTTTACCATTTAATCACATTTAAGTAAGTAAGTACCTACCCATGTCACAACATGATCGAGTGAACACCTCAAATCTTACGTTGGTACTATATGGCTTTTGTCAACCATGTAACTAAATTATTTTTGAATGAAATCATTAAAAAATAATTTGTTTTTTAAGTGCAACTGGTAAATGAAGTCGAATTGTTTCGTAATACATATTTTATTCCCAAATTATAAGGCATTTTTATTCGGTTATGCTTTTATCGTTATATCTTTATCATTTTCTTTTTTTATCGTTGTATCTTTCTAATAATTTATCTCCTTTAATCAAGAATAATAACAAAATATTTTAATTGGTGATTTATAATTTAATCTGCGCAGTATCCACCTCAAGGTCCGTCGTATAGGTGGGGGCTTTGGCGGCAAGATCAGCCGCAACGTGCGCGCGTCGACGGCGTGTGCGCTGACCGCGAAGCTCCTCAACACGCCATGCCGGTTCGTCGTGCCTCTGCAAACTAACCTGGTAACGGCTGGCGGACGGCTTCCCTGCCAATGCGAATATGAGGTGAGACTCGTCTTCAAAGAGGACATAGGCCATGATCGTTGAAAGATTATAAAACTTTTGGAAGGAACAAAATTTTTCAGTGCGAATTCATATCCGGTAATGACGATGTCATCATGAGATACAAAGTCACTCACGTGGATAATCTTCAATAGGAACACAAGCCATGATTTTTAAACATACAGAAGTTATGGCAGAAAGAAAGTTGTATCCATTAATTTTTCTTCATCTTTGTCGTATCCCTTTGATGGGGATATAACAACTATAGATAATGTTCTCAAAGCTAACTTGGTTTTGAACCTGTTGTAATAAAACTACTCCTGTAATGAGTTTTTTTTATCCATTTTCAGGTGGGCGTAAATGACAACGGCAAAATTCAATACTTGAATGCAACAATCGTCGAGGACAACGGGTGCTCCAATAACGAAAACGTCCTGGCCTACGTCACTCCGGGCTTCACTAACTGCTATGTCCCAGACTACTTCAACGTCAAGACGGCGACTGTGACAACAGATACTCCGGCTAACACTTTTGCGAGAGCACCAGGTATAAATAAATCTGACATGGAAAGTAGGCAAGTCTAAATTTAGGTAGGTACTAAAAGTGGTAGTCATATTACCCAATTGCCATGCTCATCCATCTGCGACTGTAAGTACTAATAGTAAGTAATGTTTTATAACACTTCTTAATGCTAATCCATGCCCAACTGACTGCAAGAGCA